>VZRN01006000.1:2053942-2066330 GCA_013397935.1 Dasyornis broadbenti
AAAAAAAAAAAAAAAAAACCAAGCTGAAGATTTTCTGTACTTTAATTTTACTTCATTTTGGGCTCAAATGCAGATTTAAGTTTGCAACTTGGAAATACATAGCTCTGGAAATGAATTGGTTTCAGTGTAAGCCCTGAAGGGTCAAACAGGGCTCTCAGAGCAGAAGCTGGTGAGGTCAGAAGGTTTATGAACACATTTGTGACATAAATGGATATTGGAATATCCAGTGAATATTTTTGTAAAATAAACTCATTTTGTGGCCAGTTTGACGTCTGAGTGACAAATCTCCCACTTTCATCTTCCCAATATCTCCAACTTAATCCCTCTCCCTCTCAGTTTTCGTTTCAAAAGATGCATTTTGGCTTGTCTGCGTGTGAATTGCAGTCTGAAAAGCTTTTTGAGTTAAAACTGCATGTGAAAACCAGCTTCAGGGCTGGACGAGTCCAGAAACTTCTAACCGGAGTCTTTATTTTCCATTGTTCTTAGCAGGATATAGATTTTGGGGATCCATTTTCTGCCATGGACAGGATGATGTCAAACATGAGGGACAACATGCTGGAAATGCACAGGAAATTTGTGAGTACTTTTGAAAATTGTTCTCCAGTGAATTTCACGGGAGAGCGACAGTTAATCTGAAATACTCCTCAGAAAGTAACGCCAAGAGAAATGGGACTAATCTCAAGGAGAGAGTAAGAATTTATTTTATTTAAAGCCCAGATTTATATCGTGTTTATAATTTTTTCTTTAGTCTTTGAAGCTAAAACTTCAAGTTTTATGTGGTTGATTTTGTGGAGGGCTATTTTCCAGAATAAAATAGTACTAAACTATTTATTTATTTATTTATTTAAAACTTGTTATGCCCAAGTTTTAATTGCCATTAATGAGGCTGCCTTGCTTTGCAGGATGACCTGTCCATCCAGCCCGATGGACACTCGTTCAGCGCCTCCTCCATGATGACCTATTCCAAAGTGGGGGATGAACCTCCCAAGGTTTTCCAGGCCTCAGCCCAGACCCGCACGGCTCCAGGAGGGGTGAGTGGTGCTGGGATCCAGCAGAAAGGAGCTGGGCAGTTCCCAGGATTGAGGGGCAGCCACACCAAACCAGTGTCCTCCAGCTTCTTTTACTGCAGACAGTTCCTCTTAGAATTGACAGAATCCTGGGATCACTGAGGTTGGAAAAGATCTCCAGGATCAAATCCAAGCTGTGCCCGATCCCCACCTTGGCACTGAGTGCCACATCCAGGAATTCCTTGGACACCTCCAGGGATGGGGACGCCAAACCTCCCTGAGAGCCCCTTCCCATGCCTGACCTCCCTTTCCATGAGGAAATTCCTGCTGATGTCCACCCTGAGCCTCCCCTGGCCCAGCCTGAGGCCGTTCCCTCTCCCCCTGTCCCTGTTCCCTGGCAGCAGAGCCCGACCCACCCTGGCTGCACAAAGAAAATTGAGGAGAACACAGGGCCCTCAAATCAAACCCTGCTCTGGATTAAAGGTCTGCTTTCCTCCCTGTAATTTTATGCTTTAAGTACACGCCAGAATAAATTACATCCCCATCCAAGGCTGGAAAAACAGAGCACAGAGCAGCAATTTTCCAGCGCCTTCCTCTCTGCTGTAATGAATCCTTTTCGTGTCCACTTGAACTCCAAGAGAGGCATTGATTTATGCAACCCCTGCCTTTAAATCCCCCTGTGCTCAGGCACTTACATAACACTGAGCTGGAGCTCCCTTGCAGCTGTTGTGGCTAATCCTGCCGGGAACTGGCAACGGGAATGTGACCCTGGGCATGAAAGCCTAGACGTGATCCCTAAAGGCCGTGGGGCAGGAGAGGCTGGGAATGTGTCCCAGCTCCAGCACACTCAGCTATCACAGGGCTGCTAATAATACCCCATGGGCGCTCTGATAAGGGCTTGCCTGGCTTTCAGCCCACTCAACGCCACAGCCCAAGGACTGGTTGTTCCTCACGCTGGGAATTTTGGCATCGGCTGTTTCTCCTTCTGTTTTCAAGGAGAGTGTTGGACACTTGGCTCTGTAGCATTTTTAGACTGAGGGTTTTTTTTTTTCCTCAATAATTAATTTCCAGTTAAAAACTTCAGGTGGTGTTTCATCTTCTGTCTGGTGGCCAAAAGAAAATAGATTTGATTTTTGTTGGTGTGTTTGCAACCTGTGAGTGAGAAGATTGGGAAGGCCTGGAAAACCTGACTTGATTAAAGGAAGGATTGAAAACTGTTGGGGGAGAAAAGAACCTTTTACAAGGGCCTGGAGTGCCAGGACAAGGGGAATGGCTTCCCACTGCCAGAGGGCAGGGCTAGATGGGATATTGGGAGGAAATTCTTCCCAGAGCAGCTGTGGCTGCCCCTGGACCCCTGGCAGTGCCCAAGGCCAGGCTGGACAGGGCTGGGAGCAGCCGGGGACAGGGGAAGGTGTCCCTGCCATGGCAGGGGTGGCACTGGGTGAGCTTTAAGGTCCTTCCAAACCAAACCATCCTGGGATCGCATGAACTCTTTCAGCTTCATTTTTGGTTGGAAGGACACTGATTTCCCTTTTTTTTTTTTTAAACCAGGTTAAGGAGACAAGAAAAGCACTGAAGGATTCCGAAAGTGGACTGGAGAAAATGGCCATTGGTCACCACATTCAGGATCGGGCCCATGTCATCAAGAAATCCAAGAACTGCAAGACTGGGGATGAGGAGATGAACCAAGAATTCATCAACCTGGATGAATGTAGGACTTTAAAGCAGTTAAAAAGGGCTTTACACTGTTTCACCCTCTGGTTTTGAAGCTCCAATTTGAGACACCTTAAAAGGGACCTGGAGACTGAAAGCCTCCAAATGCAATTCTCCTTTACAGACCCCCAAAAGCAATTGCAGGCCATGTGGAGAATCGTGGACCACAAATTTTAAAATCACTGCTCAAACCCCCTAACGTTCATTGAACGTTTTTCCTGTGTTTATTAACGTTTCAAGTGAGCGTCTCTGTTTTTCAGCTGAGGCTGACACCTTCGATCAGGAGTGGCAGAAAGAGGTCATGAAGTTCAGGCCTTGCCGAAGCAGAGGAGCTGTGGAAAGTCCAAGATCCAAAAGTGTCCATTACAGTCCCAGGGGAAGTGGATCAAGAAGGTAAAAATAGCTCCCTACTATCCTAGAGCATGAGGGAGTTCCAACAGCAGCAGGAAAATCCAGTTCTGGAGCAGTGTGGTCACGAACAGCCAATTGTTCCTTGGCAACCCGAGGGACAGCTGGAGGCTTCGTCCCTCTTTTTTTCGTGGGGATTGTGATCGTTGTTGTTCTTCTTCCAGAGAGAAGCCACTTGGAGCTCCAGGATCCAGAATGCCCAGGGATTCCTTGGAGACTCTCAGTGTGAAAGGCACACACGTTCCCCTGAAGAGCTCCAGGAAATAAATGTCCCCATTCCCTCGGGATGGAGATTCCCTGGAGCAGATGATGGTGCTCAGTGCTCGCGTTCATGAAAATACACCCGAATTTGTGACCAATCTCTGTTTTGTGTTGCGCCTTTGCTCCTCCTGCTTCTCAATGTCCTTCAAACCTCAGCTCCTCAGTGAATTCAACCCCAACTACTTTCTGCCTAAAAGCACTTTATGGATCATCTCTAATTCTGTTAAAAACAACTTTGATTTGCAGTTTTTTTTCTGCTCCAGCTGCACCAGTCTCAGGCTTTACTAAGCCTGGTGATGCAGCTTCTCCTTCTCATTCTTAAGTTGCACAGAAAGTAAATTTTCATTATTTTGGGTTGCTGAAATAGTGGTTGAGTTTCTAGGTTAATTGATAGAACTTGAATACAGTATAAAGCACTATTATCTGTACCTTTAAAATCATATTATAAATTGTTACAGAACCCCACATTCACCTTGCTTTAACATGAAGTGGGAGGAAATACTGAAATGACACCTTTAAACTTTAAATTTATCAGAGTTTTTAATAAGCTGTGCTTGCATCTCATTGTCTGTGCCTGAGCCGTCAGCTTTGTGTTCCTGATCCTTTGTGTGTTTCCTTTGGAGCTGGCCCATCACTTTGCATCCGAGGATTGTCTGCAGCAGCTTTTAATTATCCTGTAGTCCTGACAGTGTCCGGAGATCAGCTGCAGCCAGGAGCTGGGTATTCACGGGAAAGATCTGCGGGAGAAATGAGTGTAACTGGAATGATTTTACCATTTCTTGTGTTCTAAAGAGCCAGGAGAGCCCTGGATGCAGGAACCCATCTCCCTCCGTTGTGGTCAGTGTTTTACTGAGTGTAGAATGACCCTCGATCTGTATTTGATTTGAGCCTAGAAGAGCCAGCAGTGTCTGAGAGCAGGAAAACCCCGGGATTCCAGATGTTCAGTCCTTGTGCTGTTCTGTCACCCAGAATTATCCCCGTGCTGTAACTTACAGAATTTCTGTAAATTAAATAACATTAAATAATATAAATTGATTTAATAACATTAAAGCATTACGTAGATTCAAGGCTCCATTATAATGTAGCCTTAAAAAGCACTGTTTGTATGATAAAAGAAAATAGGATGTATTCAGTTAAGAGTAATATTTGTTTGGCCAAAAGGCCTTTAAATCGTATTTAGTCTTCCTGCTGTTTCCCCAGATTATTTAATTTTAATTCATGAATGTTTATTAATATGCAAAACCAATCAACAGCACTTTTGTTGAGAAGTATCAGAGGCAGTAAGTTCATGTGATCAATATTAATGGCAATAATTGAGGTTACTGAACCATTTAATGAGCAGTGAAGGTAAGCGGGGCTCATTTTCCGTACACTGGAGATAACGTGGATTTTGCAGTTAATTTATTAGGGAATCTTCTCAGTAACAAACAGCAGCAAAGTTTCCTATGTTGGAACTTGAGCAGGAATCTTGGAGAGCTGCTGTTAAAGGGAAAATTCACCCGACAACTCGGATTTTTGTGTGAAATCAAACAAATCCTTGGGTTTGGAAATGACAGCGGGAAGAGGTGAATATTCCCTACAGATCCCTTTGCTATGCCAAGACTGTTCTCTGATGTAAGGCACAAGTTGTGCTCTGTAGAAGCATCTGAAACTGCTATTCTTTAATAAAGTTATTTATTATTTACGGGGTTTGTTGGTTTATTCTGCACCAGAGGGACTCGGGCATTATTTAGTTTGGGCTGCTTTGAAACAACGCAGTGAGGGAAACGTGGGCTATGGGAGGTGTCCCTGCCCATGAAGGGGTGGAATGAGATGAGATTTAGCAGCCATTCTGGGATTCTATGGAAATTCCTCCGTTTTCAGAGGGAAACGCATTTTCCACAAAAAACAAGAGTTTGATGGAAGAAAGTCAGATGGAGATGGCCACGCCCTTTCTCTGCTTCAGAGCTGTTCCTGGGTCTTTGCCGCTATCGAAGGCTGGTCCTGGTTTATCCTAATCCTGGAGATTTTTTAATTTTTTTTTTTTTCCCCCCATGGAGAACACATTATTTTAACTTTCACCAGCGAGTTCCAAACGGGTTCCTGTGCCCCAAACATCCTCCAGCACACGGTGGCCGTGTTACCCCTTTCCCTGCGCTTCAGCCCTCCGTGGGCCAGGGAGCTCCGCTCTCCAGTTGTTTCTAATTCCTAATAATTCCCAGACTCCTGGGATGTGACCCCGCCGCCGAGCCCCGGTTTCCGTTTTGCTGAAATCTGCCTCTTTCACTCTGCAGCTCGAGAATTCGGTGTCTGCGCACCGGCCATGCCCATGGCCGGGCCACGATCGCCCCCTGAGGGGATCAGCCCGAGGATGCCCGGGCTGGGCTCGGCGGGATCCCCGCTCTGCCATTCCCCGTGCCCGCTCCGGGCTCGGCGGGCTCCCCGCTCTGCCATTCCCCGTGCCCGGGCTGGGTTCGGCGGGATCCCTGCTCTGCCATTCCCCGTGCCCGCTCCGTCCTTGGAGCTCCCCCGAAGCCGCCGCCGCCGTGAGGGGCCCGGGCCCGGACGGGAGCGCGGCGCCTGCGCGGGGCCCCGGAAGAGGCGGGAGCGACCCGGGGCCGGAGCCGGGGCTGGAACCGGCATTGGGGCCGTGACTGGAGCCGAGCCGGGGCCATGCTCAGGGTGTTACGGGCCGGGCTGGCCCCGGGCCGCCCGCGGCACCTCCAGGTAGCGGCAGCGGGAGCGCCCCGGGCCTGCATGAGGGACGGGAGGGAGCCGGGAGCAGAAGCGATGGAGGGCGGAGGGACAGCCCGGGATGGGCCGCAGCAGCTGCGGGGAACGAGCAGCCCTCGGTCACATGGATGGGCACAGGGAAACGGGGAATGAGCAACGCGGGACGGCCGTGGCGGGGCCGCGCTGGGCGTGCTGAGAACTCCGAGGTGACCCTGGAAAAGCCACTTGGATTTACGTGACCGATTCGCCGTAGATGGGCGGGAAGCCGTAGGGAAGCGGTTTGGCGCTCATCCATGGGCACAGTGAATCCCAGCAGCAGTTACGTTGGAAAAGCCCTCCAGGATCATTGAGTCCAAGCTGTGCCCAATCCCCACCTTGTCACCGGCACAGAGCACTGAGTGTCCAGTCCTTCCCTGGACACCTCCGGGATGGGGAATCCAAACCTCACTGGGCAGCCGCTTCCAATGTTTAACCCTTTCCATGGGGAAATTCCTCCTGATGTCCAGCCTGAGCCTCCCCTGGCACAGCCTCAGGCCATTCCCCCTTTTCCCATTCCTCGTGTCCTGTGAGCTGTTTTGGATCCACTCCTGGCTGACCCAGTGACATTCTCCTGCCTTGCAGCTCCTCCTGACCTCCTGCAGGCACTGCTCCTCGGGAGTTCTTCCCAATGAGAGGATCCGGAACATCGGCATCTCTGCCCACATCGACTCCGGGAAGACGACGCTGACGGAGCGGATCCTGTTCTACACAGGCAGGATCGCGCAGATGCACGAGGTTGGGCTGAGCCCCATCGAGGTCTTGCTGGGAATGATTCACCTTCACCTTGTGCTGCCTTTCCTCTCTGCATGAGGGATGATGCTCGGTCCATAAGCATCACTCTTGCACACGGATTCACAGAATCATGGAATGGGTTGGGGTGGGAAGGGACCTTAAAGATCATCTCATTCCACCCCTGCCATGGGCAGGGACACCTTCCACTATCCCAGGTTGCTGCAAGCCCCATCCAACCTGGCCTTGGACACTCCCAGGGATGGGACGTGAATTCTTAGCGAGCTCCTTGAACTCATTTTTTTTTTCCCTAAGGTGAGAGGTAAGGATGGAGTTGGAGCTGTCATGGATTCCATGGAGCTGGAGCGACAGCGTGGCATCACCATCCAGTCTGCGGCCACTTACACCATGTGGAAGGACACCAACATCAACATCATCGACACGCCAGGTGAGGGCAGCTGGGAACACCTGGGGTTGCTCTTCCTCAGGGATGCAGGGGATGTGCTGCATTTTTGTGTCCCCTGCCGTGCAAGGACAAAGGGTGATGGCTTCAAACTCACACAGGAGGAGTTTAGACTGAATATTAGGAAGGAATTGTTCCCTGGGAGGGTGGGGACGAGCTGGGATGGAATTCCCAGAGAAGCTGTGGCTGCCCCTGGATCCCTGGCAGTGTCCAAGGCCAGGCTGGACAGGGCTGGGAGCAGCCTGGGATAGGGGGAGGTGTCCCTGCCATGGCAGGGGTGGGGTGGATGGGCTCTAAGGTCCCTTCCCACCCAAACCATTCCCTGACTCTGTGTTCCATCACCCCAGCTCATGGAGCTCTGCACTATTCCCTTGGCTGTGGCTCCTTTCCAGCGCATTTATCATTTTATTTTTGTTACCCAGGACACGTGGACTTCACCATCGAGGTGGAGAGGTCTCTGCGGGTGCTGGATGGAGCCATCCTGGTTCTGTGTGCCGTGGGAGGAGTGCAGTGCCAGACCATCACTGTCAACAGGCAGATGAAGCGTTACAACGTCCCCTTCCTGACCTTCATCAACAAACTGGACAGGATGGGCTCCAACCCGGCCAGGGCAGTGCAGCAGCTCAGGTGCTTGGCATTCGTGGTGATTCCTGAACTCCCATTGACGTTCCTTAGGAACAGCTTTGGAAAGGCTTCTCTTTGGAGCTGCAGTTTGCAGAATTCCTGACTCCGATTAAATCCTGATCGGACTCAGAACAAATCTCCGTTTTCTCAAAAACTCCCAGATCTTGGTGTCAGCCAAGCCTTGCAGTGACCAAGAGCTGGGGCTTGATGTTTATTTTGTTGATGGAGCTGTATCAGGGACCACTCTGAAAGCAGCCTCTTAGCTTTCCCCAGATCCTGGTGCTGCTGAAATTCCAGCAGGGAGGTGACCCAGGGTGGTTTGGATTCCTGGAGTGCTCCCTTCCTTTCCCTGCCTGATTGATCCATGAGATAAACTCGTTAATGTGCATTAAGGGAGTTAAGTAATTAAATTGATTAAGTCATCAATCCCAAACTGGTTTCCCCTGCTGCCTTTCCCGTGGGAGCTGCTCCCGGTGCCTGTTGGGATAAAAAGGGCTGGAGCCACCTAAACCACAGCTGGGGGCTTTCCCTCAACATGGGCAGATTTGGGCCCTGTCCAAAGGACAAAACCCAAGGATTATGTGGGAATGGGATGTTGCCCAAAGACCACCTGGAGCACATATACAGGAACAACATTTTCCTTCAACAATTCTCGTTTTCTCCCTTTTTCAGATCCAAGCTGAAGCACAACGCAGCTTTTGTTCAGATTCCAATTGGGCTGGAGGGAAACTTCAAAGGAATCATAGATCTCATTGAAGAAAAAGCAATCTATTTTGATGGGGCACTTGGGTGAGTCCTGGAAATTGCTGCTTTTTTAGCTGGAGCTGCTCTTCGCAGGAGGAGTTCCTGTAGTTTCTCTTCAGAGATGAAACCCAGCTCTGGAAATTTGGGAATGGGCTTATGCCAGAGCTGAGGATCCCCTGCAGCACTCCCGGTGCCCTGGGCCTGCAGGAGCTGGGTGCTGGGAAGGGGTGGTGGCCACGATTCCCACCTGGAGAAGCAGGAGGCTGGTCTGGCAGCGTGTGGGGCTCCCTGGGGTGAAGATAAGCCGTGGGTGAGGCTGTTGGGAGCTTGTCCTGATCCTGCAAATTCCTGCCGGGAGTGGGAAGGACTCTCCCACAGCGCTGGTGTTCACAGGGGATTTTTTTCCCAGGGCCCACGGGAAGGGGGAATTGTTCTCGGTCGGTGGCGGGAAGGCCGATCCCTGAGGCGTTCCTGGGAATGACTCTGCTCCCTGTGTGCGCAGGCAGACCCTGAGGGTTGAGGAGATCCCGGCCGAGTTGCGGGCGGAGGCTGCGGAGCGGCGCCGGGAGCTCATCGAGTGCGTGGCCAACGCCGACGAGCTCCTGGGGGAGCTGTTCCTGGAGGAGAAGATTCCCACAGCTGCCCAGTTAAAGGTACCTTCCCTGTGCTGGCTGCTCCCCCAGCCCTCTGTGTCCCTGTCCCCTCATTCCTTAGTAAAATCTATCGGGAATTCTGTTCCCTGGAGCTGTGTCACCTCCTCAGCTGCACTCCAGCTCCCCCAGGGAGGGCCCATTCCCAGTTTTGCTTTGATTTTTTTTTTTTTTTTTTTTTTTTTTTTTTTTTTTTATTGTTTTTTTTTTTTTTTNGGCGCCTTCCCTGTTTTTGTTTTTTTTTTTTTTTTTTTTTTTTTTTTTTTTTTTGGAAAGGATTGTGGAGCGCAGGTCGTGCGGGAATCCCCTGTGGTGGGGGTTGTCCAGGGCACTGTGGGAGCAGCTCTGTGCTCCAGGAAGGACAGGGCATGTGGGCTGTGCCGCAGCAGGAATTCACAGGGATGTTTTCCAGCTGGCGATCCGAAGGGCGACGCTGCAGAAATCCTTCACCCCCGTCCTCGTGGGAAGCGCTCTGAAGAACAAAGGGGTGCAGCCGCTGCTGGATGCTGTCCTGGAATACCTTCCCAACCCTTCCGAGGTGCAGAACCACGCCCTCCTCAACCAGGGGTGAGTGCATCCAGGGGCAGGGCTCGGAGCAGCCTGGGCGCTGGAAGCTGTCCCTGCCCGTGGAACTGGGTGAGCGTTAAGGTCCCTTCCCACCCAAACCGTTCCAGGATTCTGTGGAATAGTTTCAAAGCAGGAACCATTCCTAACAAATCAACAGTCATGCACATTTGTACCAAGCAATGCCACCCCCAAAGCTCCTGTCCCACTTGAGGGTTACTCTGTATCCCGGGATTTTAACCCAATAAATGTTACATCTGGACAGTGACAGTGAGGGAATTCCTTAGAATTGCTGGCAGCCCTTAAAGCCAGGCCTGCCTGGAGGAGGGAGCACATCCCAGACGTGTAAATGGGGTTGTATTCCTATGGACGTGAATTCCCAGAATCCCTGAGGTTGGAAAAGAGCTCCAGGATCAGAGTCCAGCCTGTGCCCCATGCCCAACTTGTCCCCAGCCCAGAGCCCTGAGTGTCCCGTCCTTCCTTGGACACCTCCAGGGATGGGGACTCCAAACCTCCCGGGGCAGTTCCAATCCCTGACCGCCCTTTCCGTGAGGAAATTTTCCAGTCTCCAACCCGAGCCTCCCCTGGCCCAGCCTGAGGCCGTTCCCTCTGCTCCTGGCCCTGTTCCCTGGGAGCAGAGCCCACCAAGGCGTGTGAACCCCAACACCGGAGGCAGGAAATGTTCAGAGGAGGTTCCCGTGTTGCTTCCTAACCTCCTCTCCCTCTCATCCCTGTTTTTAAGGGATTCTGAGGACCAAACCAAGTTCCTGTTGAACTCCGCTCGCGACAATTCCCAGCCTTTTATCGGCCTTGCTTTCAAACTGGAGGTGAGTCTCGCTCTGCTCCTTCCCACACGTCATGGAGAGGGTCCAGGCGCTGCTTCCAAAACTCACATAGAGCAAGCTTTAAAATCAGTGCATATGTAAAATATTTGTATTTAACTCTCATGGAAGTGTGACTTCTTTTTTAAAATGGCCTCAAACCATAAAATCCACAAACGCTGCCAGTCTGGAAGCTTAGGGTGGGTTCTGGACCTCAAATATTTCCTGGTTTTCTTTCCAGGTTAAAACTTGAGCATCTGGGGGGTTGTTGGCTTAACTGAAATATTTTCAGGGAGGAAATCCTGGGTTTGGAAACAATGGGACACGAGGGAGTCAGAGAGGGAAAAGGGCAGAGCTTTAAGCACATTAAGTTGTTTGCTACTTAGAGAGCGGCACTTCAGGACTCATATGGAAAAGAGCTGGCCAAATTCCATGGGAATGTGTGTCCGTGTTGGGAGGGTTTGGGGGTGACAAAATGAGTCCAGAAAATGGCCAGGAAATACCAAATTCCAAGTCAGAGCCGCTAAAAACCTTCCATTCCCACGTGCAGCGTGGAAACCCCGAGCCGCGCTTGGTGAGTGCAGCTGGGGCTTGGAATTGCAGATTCCCAGGAGGACGTGCTGAGGCTGGGATGGGTTGTGCTTGCAGGCTGGCAGGTTTGGGCAGCTGACCTACGTCAGGGTGTACCAGGGCATGCTGAGGAAATCCGACTACATCTACAACACCCGCACGGGCAAGAAGGTGCGCGTGCAGAGGCTGGTGCGGATGCACTCGGACAACATGGAGGTGAGTGATCCCCAGGGATTGGCTCCCAGCCCCTGGATGAGCCCCTGGATGGGTCAGGAGCGCCTGAAACGCAGGATGGTGTTTGCTTCTCAACTTTGCTTCTTGTTGTTTGATGCTGAGCTAAACCAGGCTGGCATCCAAGGGCAGCTCTGCCCTTTGGCCTCGCGATACAGGGAGATTCGCAGGGCATTTTATCCCGGCCGGAATTCTGGAAGGAGCTCGGTGTCAAGCTTTAAAACACAGTATTTATGTGGCTTCTGTAATGCGGGTATGGTTTGTGAGTCAGGGAGAGATGGAATCGATCCTGGAATGGTTCGGGATGGAAGGGACCTTAAGGATCATCCAGTGCCTCGCATCATCCCAGGCTGCTCCAGCTCCTGTCCAGCCTGGCCTTGGAGCCTCCCAGGGATCCAGGGGCAGCCACAGCTTCCCTTATCCTGCTGCCGTCTGAGCAGGAATTTCTGTTCCCTCAGGACGTGAATGAAGTTTATGCTGGAGACATCTGTGCCCTGTTTGGGATCGACTGCGCCAGCGGGGACACGTTCACGGACAAAACCAGCACCGACATCTCCATGGTGAGCCCGGCCTTCCCTGGCTGCCCCAGGCACCGGCATTCACCGGGATTTGCTGTCTTTTCTCATCATCCTCTCCTCCTTGGCCTCTGCAGGAATCCATCCACGTCCCTGATCCCGTTATCTCCGTGGCTATGAAGCCATCCAACAAGGTAGGAGCCTCTGGATCAGCCTTTTCTCCCCGATTCCTTCCCTTTGCCGCTTTGTGATTTTTATGGAACGGACTAAGCGCTTGTTTCAAAGTGTTTTATCACAAATAATTTCGATTTTTTTAATCTAAATTAAATCTTTAATC
>VZRN01006000.1:2066389-2085313 GCA_013397935.1 Dasyornis broadbenti
TTTTTAGGGCTGAGCTGCGCGGTGTCGCTCAGCCAGAAATGCCGACTTCAAATAAATCGTAATTAACACTTCAATAAATAGTTTTAAGTGTTCCATAAAATAACCCCAAAAGGGCAGAGATGCTCAGCAGTGGATAGGAAAATTTGAGGCTTTTTTAATTTTTTTTTCTCGGAATAACTCCTGGATGTTGTGTCAGTCTTGCCTGGTGTCTGTGCCTGCGTTTCAGAACGACCTGGACAAATTTTCCAAAGGCCTGGGCCGCTTCACGCGGGAAGATCCCACCTTCCGAGTCCACTTCGACGAGGAGAGCAAGGAGACCATTGTCTCTGGGATGGGGGAGCTGCACCTGGAAATCTACGCCCAGGTAATTTGGGAAGCAGATTCCGTGGACTCTGCTTTTGCCTGGTTTTCCAGTGTTTCCTTCCTCCTCCCTCTTCCTGCCAGCCCTCAGGGAAAAGTTTAACTTTTAAATCAACTTTTGGGGGTCCTTTATCTCCATTTTGAAGGTTCTAAAAGGAAATTTTGCCTGGAATATTTCCAGGATTTGGTTCAAATGCGTAAGAGATGAATTAACCGCTACTCTTTGCTCTAGCAGCCTTTGCTTGTAATTCATATTAATAATTAATTATAATTAATTTCTACAGAAAAATACTATTTCGGTGGTTTCAAATGTATCATTCCTTAGTAAAAGTGCAGGGAGAAGGGGGCAATTCCAGAGATTTGTTTCATTCCAGCTGATGTTTGTGTTTTAATCTAACACAAAAGATGCATCTTAAATACTGACAGAATGAAGAAAAAGTAATTTTTTTGCCTTGAAAAACTGAAACTTTAATAGAATAATTCACGTTATTTCCATTTCCTGCCTCTAAAGCTGCAGGTTGATGGTGAATAATTTGTTACATTTCAAAACCCAAGACAAAGTCCCAAAAGTCAATGCAGTATTAATCCTGATTAAGTTAATAATTCTAATTAATTGCTCCAGTGGAACCGCCCTGATTCGTTGTGGGTTTTTTTTCCTGCAGCGAATGGAGAGGGAATATGGTTGTCCTTGCACCATGGGGAAGCCCAAAGTTGCCTTCAGGGAGAACATCTCTGCCCCCGTGCCGTGAGTATTCCCGCTGGGAATTGTTGGGTGGATTCACTTTGGTGCTGACGCCTCTGGAATTGCCGGGTCGGAAACGCCCAGGGAAATGGAATTCCATGTCTTTGTACCTGGGTTGATTCCCACTCCCATCACCTCCTGTGCCTCCCTCCAAGCTTGGGGAGCTCCGGAGCTGCTTCCCAGCTGAGCTCAGGCGTTCCCTGATCCCGGGCCGTGTCCGGGCTGCCGGCGATCCCGGGACACTCGGGCCCCGCGCCGGGGGTGCCACAGCACGGTCACTTCCCAGGGAATCACCTCCTGTGGGACGCACACGCACACTCACACTCACACACTGAGCAGCCCCTGCTCCCCTTCTCCTACCCCTCAGGAATTTCCTTCATGGAAAAGTCAGGAATTAATCCGCTGCGGATGCCCCAAGGGAACGGGGAGTGCGGCGGAGCTGGAACTGGGAGGGAGATCTCTGGATTGTTACAATCAAGAGCTTTTCTTCTCCATTTTCCATGTTTTTCTTACAAAAGCACTTGCTCAGATCCCAAAATTTTGATGGAGAGTGGCCCAGGATGTAAATGCAGTTCTGGGAGTGTTTGGGATTGCAGATGTCTCTGGGCTGGGCCCCCAGGGCTGTCCTGGGGCATGGGAGCATCGGCAGGAATGAGGACTGAGCTGAGCATCCAGGATGCTCCAGCTGCCCCTTCCCTTTATCCCTGCCCACTCCGGCACTGGGATGTCCCAAGGGAGAGCTGGGAGGGACCCATTTTGAACCCCAGCCATTCCCAGGCTCGGGAACAGCTGGAAGTTGCTGCTGGAATGCTGAGACAGGCAGGGCTGGTGGGCCTGAGCTCACCCTGCAGGATCAGATCCGTGTCTGAGCTGGAGCTCACCCAGCTGGAGCCTTAAATCACCCCAAAAAAAGGCTTTTCGGGAGTAAAAGGATTTACCTGGGACACCATTTCGTGCAGTAGAACCACGTAGTCAAACTGGAGATCCTCATCACTTCTTTTCTGGAAAGACAGGGTGAAAATGAGTGAATCTGGGGATATTCCCACCTGAAAGGTGACTCAGTTCTCTGTGGTTATCCCAGAAATTCCCTGATGTATTTCAGATAAAACTGGCAGCTCCTGATAACAAATAAAGCGGGTGGAGCTCAGTCACTGTAACAAAATTAGAAGCTCCTGCTTTGAATTTCTGTGGAGTCCAAATCTGCTTCGGGGACACTGAATGTGAAGCTTAAAGCTTCTAATTCCTGCCTTAAGGAGAGCAGATCTGTCGGGAATTCTTTGGGATGGGAACACCTCATTCCACCGGGTGTCAGTGTAACCCAAATAACCCCACCTAAAACTGTCAGGAGGATAAGAACACCCTCCAGAGGCCTCACAGTGGGTGACAGTCTGGCACCGAGTGACAAAACACCGCCTGGCCTTTGGAAGAGACTCTTCCCAGTGTATTTTTCATGGAAAAAGGGAAAAAATTCCCCAGGAGAGATGGCAGCTGGGTTAGTTCATAGTTACTTGTCTCCTTTATCCTTAGATTTGTTCGAGAGGGGTTTAAAATCTTTAAGCTCTTGCGGGTGCACAGCCCTGCAGCAGCTGTGAATTGCTCTAAGAGGCCATCAGAGGGAGCAAAGCACTCACAAATCCCGCTCCCACAAGGAATTCCTGTCTTTCCTTCGCACCCAGAACTTCCTGGGAATTCACTGTTTAGAGTGGGTTTCCTGAATATCAAATCCTGCTGCTTTTTCCTGGCTCCTGTGGAAAATTGCCTTGAACTTAAAGCTGATGATCGCTTTGGGGTTGTCCTTGACTCGGAATCGATTTTTCTCAAGCACAGAAAAATCTGGGAGAATCTAGAGAATTCTGGAAATTTAATTTATTGTCCTTGCCACAACGGCTTAGCTCTTACATACTGCTTTCCATGGAGAGCCAAGGCCAGGCTGGGCGGGCTCGGAGCAGCCTGGGCTGGGGAAGGGGTGGAATGGGATCGGCTTTTGGGCCCTTTCCAACCCAAACCAGTCTGGGATTCTGTGCCTGCTGGGAACTCACCACTTGCTTCACGTGTTTGACCTGGGCAAGGTGGAACTCGGTGTTCTCCGTGGAATTCTGCCAGATCACGTAGCCAGAGGCCGCCCAGGCCAGCAGGTGGATGGGCTCCAGGTGTGGGGGAACGTTCCCGTGGCTGTCTGGAACCCAAACAAACGGGGGCTGTTCACGAGAGCCATTAACAGAGCATGATCACCCCACACAGGGCTGGCTGCTCCAGTCCCTCCTGGCACAAAACCCTGCACGGGCTTTGGAACAGCTGCTCCCATCACCGCAGTTTTCCTCCCACTTCAAGAAATCCTGGAATGGTTTGGGCTGGAGGGATCTTAAATCCCATCCAGTGCCACCCCCGCTGTGGGCAGGGACAGCTCCCACTGTCCCAGGCTGCTCCAAGCCCTGTCCAGCCTGGCCTGGGCCACTTCCAGGGTGTTCTCCTCCACTTCTTTTCCCTTATCACACGTCCCAGAAGGTCTGGAAGGCCGGGCTGGCTCTGGGGTGAGAGCGGAGCCTCGCTGGGCATTTGTGCAGTGCCAAGGACACCCTCAGAGCGAGCAGAGAGGTGACAGCGCCAGGAATGAGGAATAAATGCAGCGGTTGGGATGGGCAGAGCCCCAAAAAGAGGAAGGGGAGCAGCTGGAGCTCAGAGCAGGGTGAAGGCCTGGCCCCTCTCCCAGCCCGTGGTTGTACCTGGGATGTTCTCAGCCACCAGCTCCTTCTCCAGGCTCCTGATGCGGTTGTAGAAGTCCTGATCTGCCTCCTGTGTGCTCCTGAGCTCGCCTTGCACTGTGACCTGCACCTCTGGAGCGCTGCTTTTGCTGCCCAGGGGGTACAGAACCTCAGCAGTGCAGGTCACAGTCCTGTCCTGATGCAGAGTTAATTATGGGCATTATTATTTGATTAAACACCGTCTATCATCAGGGTCATTTGCACTTCTAAAACGGAATTTTTTATGTAGTTGCTGTTCTCTGAGTCCAGCCCACAGAGATTTGTGATTACTTGAGACAAGGTTAAATTCCTGGTATTTCTGTGAATGTTTGAGGGTGGGATTTGCTTTCTGCAGTGCTGGCAGGGGCCGTGGCTGGGGTGCAGAGTGCCCCTTGTGCTGTTCAGCTGGAATTGAGTGACACTGCAGTGTCCTTGTCATCCCTCCAGCACTGCCTGGTGGTGGAAGGTACCACGTGGTCAGTGGGTTCCTTTTTGGTTAAAATTCAGCCTTTTTTTGGCCTGATTGGCAGTGGAGAAGAATCAGAAACACAGTCCCAAGTGTTATTAAGTGCGGTGTCCACAGAGTGTGTAATTAAATCAGTCTGACTCACTTTGTCCAGGACATCTTCCAGCTCCAGTTCCAGGGAGTACTTGTGCCCAGCATCCTCAATGTCCTACAGAAGGGAAAACATCAACAACACTTATTTTGGCAAATGTTGGATGGCTGCATTCTGGACAAGATCAGAGAATCCCAGAAGGGTTTGGGTTGGGAGGGACTTAAAGCCCATCCAGGGCCACCCCTGCCATGGCAGGGACACCTTGCACTGTCCCAGGCTGCTCCAAGCCCTGTCCAGCCTGGCCTTGGACACTGCCAGGGATGGGCAACCTCTGCCAGCGCCTCTCATTTCTATCCCTGATCACCACTGAATTGCCAATTTGGGGATCCTGTGGGATTCTGTCCAAGAATCCAAATTCTCACCTGGAAGTCTTCAGTGATTGCTTCTCCTAAGTCCCTTTTGCAGCTCGTTCTGAACTGAACCATGCCCTGCATTCTTCTGGCTGTACCGGAGGGAGCAGCTGGGGTTCGCTGTGCCCTCGCTTTGGGAGCGGGGTTTGCAGGGTGAGACCCTCGTGTGCCAGGTGTCCCCGCAAACCCAGGGCAGGGCTGAGCTGTGTCCTGACACCCGAACCGAGCGCCCTCCTCCTCCCTGGGCGGTTCCCCGTGCCCGGTGCCGGTGCCGTGCCCTGGGCAGGGCTCCCTGCGCCGTGCTGTCCCTCAGGTGCCACCCGGGGACTGGCCGGGACACCGAGCCCTTCCCGGGACCCCCAGATGGGCACAGGCGGTGCCGCAATCCCAGAGGATTTGGGCTTGGGAAGGACTTTTGGATACGATCCAGTCCAACCCCCCTGGGCCAGGCTCACCTGGAGCAGGGCCAGCGGAACCCGCCCGGGTGGCTTTGGGACGGCCCCAGAGCGGACACTCCGCACCCTCCTGTCCCAGCCATGGGGGAGGAGCCCTTCCCGGTCCCATTCCCGATCCCATTCCCGGTCCCATCCCGGTCTCTCCCCGGTCACCTGGCGCCGGGCGCGGCGCAGCTGCCGCAGCTGCAGCCCCCGGCCGGGGCCACCCCGCAGGTAGCGCAGGTAGCCCAGGGCCACGGCCGCGGCCCGCCCGGCCGGGAAGTGGCTCGGAGGCAGCTCCATGGCCCTGGGAGCCGCTTCCTCCCCCCGCAGGAAGCGCCCGGGCGGGGCGGGAGCAGGGCGGGCACCGAGCCGCGGGACCGGGCGGGGACAGCGCATCCCTCCGGGCCGCGTTCGATAACGTCTTAAACACAGCTAGGTGGAAAGTTGGGAAGAAATCCTTCCCTGGCACAGGTTTTCCAGGGAATTGGTGGCTGCCCCATCCCTGGAAGCGTTCATGGCCAGGTTGGACGGGATTTGGAGCAGCCTCGGAGAGCAGAAAGCCTCCCTGCCCGTGGAATTCTAAATTTAAATTCCCTCCCAACCCAAACGAGTCTGTGGTTCTCTGAAATGCAGAACGGGAATGTGTTCCATGGAAAGCTGTGGTTTGTGTCACGAGTAACCTGGGATTTGGGGGGATTGCTTGGGTTTAGGTTTGAGTTCACCCACAAGAAGCAGTCGGGAGGAGCAGGCCAGTACGGCAAAGTCATCGGCGTGCTGGAGCCCCTGGATCCACAGGACTTCACCAAGCTGGAGTTTGAGGACAGAACCATTGGCACGAATATTCCCAAACAGTTCGTGCCCGCCGTGGAAAAGGTATGGACCTTTGTGTCTCATACAGAAAATCCTGATTGCTGTCGTTTCCCTGGGATACCATTCCCGTTTTCTGTGCCTACCTTGCCCCAGGGAAGGAGGCTTTTCCCACTGCTCCAGTGGCAGCAGGATCACACTGGTGAGGTTTTACTTCATGTCTTGCCTTCCTGGGGTTTCCAGTTCGTTTGGAAGCTGCTGTGTGTTTCCTCTGGCTCTGTTTCCTTTGCAGCGCCTCCTTTTCTTACGGTCACAGCCTCCTGCCCCAGCTGCTTTTTCCTGGCCTCTTCTGGTTGTGGCCCCACGATTCTCTTCCCAATCCCAAAATACAGAACTTTTTCTGTGCCTTCTCTGAGGCCAGTTATGGAGGAAACTGGAATTGAGCTGCATTTCCAGCCTTAATTCCCAAATTCTCGTTCTTTATCCCCTCTGTGATGTCCCTCTGTATCATCTATCACATGCTGCTTTCATTAACCTGCCAGCATCTTGGAATTCCTGTCACAACCTGCAGTTAATCCTTCATTTTTCCATGATGCAACACTTAAATAAGATTTTTGCCGAATCCTGCAAAAACCACGCACTCTTAAAGGAATCTTGTTCTTGAGGCAAGAGCTCTTTCCACACAGAGAATTCTTTTGGGGTTTGGCCGTAGAATCCCTTAAAAAGGCAAATCCTGGGAACGTTTTTCCTTATCCTTAGCTCGTTCTGGGATTTTTATTTATTTCTATTCCTCAGTATCAAACTGAGGTGCCAAGGACTGACAGCAGGAAGGCTCCAGATTCCCGCTGGTGACTTTGAGCTGTGATTTCCAGGGATTCCGAGAGGCCTGTGAGAAGGGTCTGGTGTCGGGACACCGGGTCTCCGGAGTGCGCTTCGTGCTGGAGGATGGTGCCCATCACATGGTGGACTCCAACGAGATCGCCTTCATCAGGGCAGGAGAGGGAGCCCTCAAACAAGGTACAGGCTCCTCCTTGGAATCCCTCCCTCCATCCCTCCCTCCCTCCCAAGTTTTCCCAGTTGCATGGAGCAGAATGCATCCAAGAGCTTGTAGAATTTCTGAGGGAGGCGCAATAATTCCTGTGGTTGGATGAATTAAATCCCGTTTTCCTAGAGTTCAGTACAGCAGCACCAACAGCGCCACCCTTACAGGGTAGGAAGAGAACATTTGGCCAAACTGGGCCTTTTTTTGGGGAAAAATTCCTTCGCTGAAGGAGAGGTTGAACACTGGAAGGGGCCGCCCTGGGAAATGGTGGAGGTGTTCAGACAACGTGTGGATGTGGCATTTCCCAGGATGGTTTAGTGGGCACAGTGCCATCAGCCAAAGGTTGGATTTGATGATCTTGGAGGCCTTTTCCAGCCTCAGCGATTCTGGGATGATGGTTTCAGGAATAAAAGGCCAAGGGCTGGAATTCCATGCAGGTGATGGTGGTTTTCCCTCAGTGATGTACGAAACACCTGGCACGAACCAAGCACCATTCGCTGCTGTGTGTGGGAATATCGTGACTCCCACCGTGTTCCCCGTCTGATGTTGGACTCTCCCATCCTTTTCCCAGCTATGGAGAACGCCTCGGTGCGCATCATCGAGCCCGTCATGGCCGTGGAGGTGATGGCTCCCACGGAATTCCAGGGAGCGGTGATCGCCGGGATCAACCGCCGGCACGGCGTCATCACGGGCCAGGACGGCTCCGAGGGCTACTTCACCCTCTATGCTGAGGTCGGTGTGCTCGCTGCTCCTTCCCTTTCCTTGACTCCAGGACTGTTTCCCTCAGTTTTTATGGATCAGTTTGACACACCTGCAGCATTCCTTGTTTCATGTCCTTCCCGTTTTTTCCTGGTGGGTGGAGGGCTCAGGACAACCCACACACTGTGGCCCTTCTGCTTCCCAAGTTGTGCCTGGAGTGTCTGGAGATCCCTCAAACCTTGCTCCTCACTGAATCTGGGATATTCCAGTTCCCGGTGCACTCAAACTCCCAGATTTTTGAGGTTTCCTGCTACAAACACATTGCAAATGTAACTGAATTAAAATAACAGGTGCTTTATAACAACAACTCATTAAATCAGAACTATTTCCACACAGCACTGACTCTTTATGGCATAATTGGGATAATAATTCCAATGATGGATGAATCAGCCCAAAACTGATGGGAAAAACACCTTCTTACAAGCAAATGTGTTTGGATTTTAGGTGCCACTGAATGACATGTTTGGATACGCCACTGAGCTGAGGTCTTGCACAGAGGTGAGTCCTCGAGGTCCTCCCTGCTGAAATGGGTTTAATTCTGCAAATGTGGGTTAATTGGATCATCATAGCCGTAGCCCCTGCAGCAGGGAATGGGAGAAATCAAAGCAGAGCTGTGGAATTCCTGGCCAAACAATTCTTCCATCCTCGAGGAGTTGTTTGGCTGGGATTGTGAAGGATCCCTGGGCGTTACTGCACACGGCCCATCCTCACCTTCGCTCTTCCCACCCCTGCAGGGAAAAGGGGAATACACCATGGAATACTGCAAATACCAGCCGTGTTCAGCCAGCACGCAGGAGGAAATCATCAACAAATACCTGGAAGCCACGGGGAGGCTTCCTGCCAAAAAGGGCAAAGCCAAGAGCTGATCGGGTTCCTCTGGAGTCCCCTGGGCGGTTTTGCACAATCTCCTCCAACAGCTCACATTTCCAGGCCGTGGAGGCAGCCCAGGCTGCCTGAGTAAGGTGGGCTCCAGTGGGATTTGGACTTGGAATTTTATCACCAACCCTTTCCTCTGCGGTGCTGTCAGAAGCACCAGGGGATCACCACGGAACTGCTCACGTGGAAGCGCTGTTGTAACAAAATAGATGCTGAAACGCGGCTGACGATTTGCCTTCGGATGTGTCTTAATTAAGATCCATTAAAATAATTCTATTTTCCACTTGATACCTCATTATTTTGGAATTAGGTTAGCTCCTGGTTTGGGAGTGCTAAGCCAGGTGAGAGCTGCTGGACAGGCACGGGGAGTGGGACATCATCCCACGTGGAACACGAGTCCAGCTTCCCTCCAGGGAACAGGTGGAATTTTCCCCTCCAAATCCTTCGGAAACGGGACGGGATCCTCCAAAGTCTCAACCCACTGGGCAGAGCCATCAAGTCAGTGCTCGTCACCACGTCCACTCTCACTGGTGGCACAAGGACGGAGCAGAGCTGACAAAGAGTTTTGGTAGGAGCTGGCTCTTCCCAGAGCTGGGAACAACGTGGAATCCTTGTGTGGGCTTGGGGATGTGGATTTCGTGGTGTGGACTTGGCTTTTGGCTCTTGTTAGAAAAGTGAAGCAAAGATCCCTTTTCCCAGAACCTCACAATGCACAGGGTGTTAAGACCAAAGCAAAGATCCCTTTTCCCAGAGTCTCACAATCCAGAGGCGGTGGTGCAGCTGATACTCAGCTCAGGAATCCGGTGACTTTGCTGGCTCACAGCAGAGACAAAACAAGGGTGTTTAGATGAGAAGAAGATACTCCCATAATTCTGTAGTCTTGATTATTCCCAGAACGTCCACGTTGAATTCTCTTCCCTCCTTCCTGCCCTCCTCAGCTGAGAAGTGTTTTTGCAGATTCCAGTAAAGAGGGAGTGGAGTTCCAGGTCAAACCCAGCGGCATTCCTGGCACCACACCGGGCTCGATGCTTCCCAGACAGGAACAACGGGAGCAGCCAGGCTGCCTCTCCTCACGGAAGGACTGGGAAAATGATTTATTTCAACCTTGGGAAAGGATTTGTCAGGGCCTGGAGCTGCTGAGGGATCCCAGGCGAGATGTGGTGCATCCCTGTGGTGCTGCCTTGGGGAAAATCCAGCGTTCCCCTACAGCCGCGGCTTTGTTCTTGGGAATGCTCAGCTGGAATTCATTCCCAGAAAAGCCCTGCAGGTCCTCAGACATTTGGAGGGTTTCTAAAACGAGCAGATGTAGTGCTTTCCCCGAAATTTGGAGATCTCTTAAAGGCAGTGTGAACACAAGACAGAAACGGGGTGGGTGCGATTTCATTTGTATCTGCAGGGTTTACATTTGTGTTTATGGAGTTTATAATTCTATTTATGAAGTTTCTTATGTTTAGACCAGTTGTGGTGTGAATTCCTGGCCAATGAGTTCTGCCAGATGTCCTGCTTCTCCACAAACCTGGAAAAGACACAAACCCCAGGAATTTTGCTGCATGATCTGAGGTTTTAGGCTGAAATCTTGGCCTAAAAGCAGCTGGGGGAAACTTCGCCTCAGAATTCCAATGCCTTCCTTCTTATCCAGAAATTCCTGTGGAGCTCCTAAACTGCTGTAAATTTGTGAGTAGCCACCGGGACGTGCCTGAGCCTCTGTTCCAGCTCTGCAGAGCAGTGGCAAAAACAAGGTAAGGAGGCTGAATTAGAGCCCCAAAGTGCCAAATCCGTCCTTGGTTTTCTTGGTTTCCTTCCAGAAAATATCTCAATTGTCAGCTTCTTTAAAAACATCGAAAATCCCAGCCCTGATTTCACACTTTTGATGACGAGAAATGTTCTCCTATCAGGAAAGAAAACACCGGGAGGGTGTGGGATGGTGCTTCCCTGAGTTTGTTGTGGTGCCCGGTGTGTGCCGAGGGAAGAAGCTCCAGTCAGGAACTCAGAGTTATTTGTGTAAAATGCTGGAATTTGGGAAGCTGACATCACCCAGCCTAACCAAACAGATCCAGGGAAAGCTGTTGTGTGGAACCCTTGAAGTGTTGTTCCCAATCACAGCTCAAGGACTGTGAGAACCGCCCCAAGTTAAACAGAGCGGCCATCCCGGTTTTCCTCAGGAAGGTGATGCTCTTGGGAAGGATTTCATTTATCCTGGCACAAACCTGGCTGATGGCGGAAAAAGAGGTGAGTTTGGGAGAGCTGGACACAATCCCAGAGAGCAGAGCTGGGACAGTGGTGGCTCTGCTGGAAACCCAACTGGAGAATTCGGTGGAAAGGACAAAGCCTTTGTGGTTTAGGATGGGACAGGACGTGGCAGGAGTAAGGAAGGAGCTGTTCCCAAGCATGGGAATCCATCCTTCTGGAGCCTTCCTGGCTCTGCAGCTCTGGTGTGGTTCAGGGGCAAAGAGAAGGTGGAAATTTGGGCCCCATCAGCAGCAGAAAGAAAACCCAGCCTCGACCCTGAGTGATGGTATTTGATTTATTGGAGATGTGAGTTATAAAAACCAGCGTGATTCTAGCCCAAAAAACGGCAAAAAATTAGCAGGCACGTATTTCTTAGTGAGAGATTAACGCTTTCCTCAAGATTTTTATCCCAATATATTAACTTTGTTTACAAACTCTTAAGTGACAGTTAATTAGTGACATCAAATCAACTGGTGTGTGTTCATCTGGGTATACACGGGGTAGCAGAGACCTCAGGCAGAGCTGCAGAACTCGAATCTTGCAGTTGAAGAAGTGGCAGGAGTTAATCTTGGCACGGAGCACGTCAGCGGAACCGTTCCCGTTCACCGATTTGCGTGGAGAAATGACCCCAGCTCCAGGTCTGCTGACACAAGGATTTGCTCGTTGGATCCACACCCATAAAAAGTGAGGATTTCCCTCAAAAACTGGCTCCCTTTTCAGCTGAGGGCCCAGCAGCTGATCCGGACTCTGCCCCCGATGCCTCCTCGGCGCCGTGGCTCTCGGAAGCACAGAAATGTTTCACCTTCAGAGGGCGCCCAGGGAGCCACGTCAGGCGCATGTGGCAGGAAATGATTTCCTGGAGAAAGGGATGGAAAACCACAGGGATTTGACCGTTCCTGCTGTTCCTCTCCTGCTGAAAGGGGGGGTTATCCACACACCCTTCCTTACCTGGGTTGGGATTTCATGCAGTAGGACAGTGTAGTCAAACTCAAGGAAATCATCTTTCCTCATCTGGGCAGGTGCGAAAAAGAAAAGAATTATCAAGATTAATCAAGTTTAGATTGTTGAAATGTAACGTCTGCTCTGATTTGCTCGAGCCGGCTCGGGGAAGGAGGTGAGCAGGGCTGCATGGCTGCAGTGAGACGGGCTTGGATCATGGAAAGACAGGGAATTAGGAGCACTTCCTGCATGGAATGTGGGAAGGCAGCAGCAGCAGCAGCGAGGCTCTGCAGCCTGACTGTCTCTGCAATGAAGCCAGGCTGGCCCAGGAGCTGATTTACAGAGTTTAACCTCAGTGTGAGAATCTGCCCCGCCTGTGAACCTCTCCCTCAGAGAAACCTCCTGCTGAACAGCTCAGGAGGAAACCTGGGTGCTGCCTGTGGATCCCAGTGGGCTGAGGGCACAGAGCTCTGCAAGTGCTGCTGGAAGTGCTGCTGGAAGTGCTGCAGGGGTTGGAGCTGCTCCCCAGGCAGGTGTGGGGTCAGGTGTGAGCGTGGCCAGGGGCAAGGGGGCTCCTGTGTGGGGCTCAGCAGCAGCAGCAGCACCTGCAGAAGCCACTCCTGCAGATCCAGGTGAGTCCAATTTTCCCAGCGAAAGCTGGACAAAGGTTGTGCAGAAGGGGAGCTGCTGGTGAGGAGAAAGCCCTGGGATTTGGGGGAATCCCACCCCTAAACAAACAGATCCAGGGAAAGCTGTTGTGTGGAACCCTTGAAGTGTTGTTCCCAATCACAGCTCAAGGACTGTGAGAACCGCCCCAAGTTAAACAGAGCGGCCATCCCGGTTTTCCTCAGGAAGGTGATGCTCTTGGGAAGGATTTCATTTATCCTGGCACAAACCTGGCTGATGGAGGAAAAAGAGGTGAGTTTGGGAGAGCTGGACACAATCCCAGAGAGCAGAGCTGGGACAGTGGTGGCTCTGCTGGAAACCCAACTGGAGAATTCGGTGGAAAGGACAAAGCCTTTGTGGTTTAGGATGGGACAGGACGTGGCAGGAGTAAGGAAGGAGCTGTTCCCAAGCACGGGAATCCATCCTTCTGGAGCCTTCCTGGCTCTGCAGCTCTGGTGTGGTTCAGGGGCAAAGAGAAGGTGGAAATTTGGGCTCCATCAGCAGCAGGACTCTGTGCCTGCGCCCCTCCTGCCCCACTCACCCACTGCTTCACAGACTTCACTTGGGCCAGGAAGTATCCCAAGGTCTCCGTGGACTTTTCCCACATGATGGAGCTGCTGCCAGCCACAGCCAGAGCCCACACGGGCTCCAGGGCAGGCTCGATGTTGCCATAGCTGTCTGCAAGGCATGGAGAAACAGAAAATAACATCAATTCTGACTGCTCAGCAGAAAAATGATGACGCTCACAGTGGTTTTCCTGGCACAGCAGCATTCCTGGGATGGACTCTTCCCTCTGATGTGTCACAGGGAGGAGAGAGATGCTAAACCTGCAGTCCCAGTGAGCTGTAGAAGTGTGGACAGAACTGACATTGCCAAGGGACACCATTGCCAGGGCCCCCGCAATGGGTGAGAAACCCAAAATCCACAGTAATGGGAGTCCTTACCTAGCTGGGAGAAAAAATGGGATGTTTTCCAGGATGGAAAAATTGCGTCAGTCATCCCCAGTGAATTTCCAGCCACAGCTGGGGAGCTGTGTGGGTTAGGGCACTTGCTATTCCTGGAGGACATTCTGCATTTACTTGACTTGAAAATGGTGTGGACTTGCTTTTAAGCCCAAACCACCCTCACAGGATGGGGCTGAGTGCCAGAGGTAAATCCAGAGGGGCTTTGTTCTCCCAGAAATCCCTGGGGAGGTGGGATTGTTTTGACATCAGGATGGTATCACGGTGCCTTGTGTTCTTTGCGCTCTTTCAGATAAAATGAAGTACAGGTGAATACTCAGAGGAACGTACCTGGAATGTTGTTTCCCGTGATTGGTTTGGTTTGGTGCCTGATCCTTTGGTAAAGTCTGTTGTCCTCTTCCTGGATTTCCTTCTGGTCTTTGGTGTGGGAGCACTTGATGCTGACAACAGGAGGAGACCTTTTCTTTGGATACAGCACTGTAGCCAGGCAGCTCCCAGCATTCTCCTGGCAAGGGAGAGTTTAAAACTTTAACCAAGATTTTATTTACCAGCAGCTCCTTGTCTGAAGCTGTTCAGGGGTTAGGAAAGTGTCAAGAAAGATTTTATTTTCCTTTTTCCAGGAAAGAGGTTAAAACCACGAGGCTAAAGGGATTTAACGTAAGTTTTTAATTAATGCTTGTCCTGCTTTCAGGACACGACACTGCTCTAAGTCATCTTGGAAATATGTTTGTGAGAGCTCAGAAAATAACATTAATTGATAACAGGGACTTGCACTGTGTCAGCCTTGAAACAAAAATCATGTAAGGCTCCATAGCAAGTTCTGAAAAAATCACTCGAATTCCACAAAATGTGCGTGTGAAGCAAGACGGGGACAGAGTGAGCGGAGTGGGTTTTAACTGGAAAAAACCACGGAGCTGTCAACTCCTGATTCCCATTTTGGGGTGTGGACAGAGGGATCCACGAGGACCACAGAGGGATCATGAGGATCACACCGTCACTGAGCTTGGGCCACTGGCAAGTTCCGCTCAGGCCCTTGGTTGCCTCAAGTGACTGGAACGTGAAATCCCCTCAGGATTGCGGATCGATGATCCCTCAGGTGAGCCTCGGAGCAGAGCCGGGCAGGGAGGAGCCGGAAGGCCTTTCCATTGTGGAAGATCCATGCAGGACACAAAGTGCCCCTGGTTTGGAGCTGCTGGAGTTGATTTAAAGGCCAGGAGGGTCAGGAGAAGGAGCAGAACTCACCCCAGTTCTGTAGTCCTCAGTGCTGAACTGCAGGTAATACTTGTGGCCAGCCTCGGGGATGCTCTGGAAGAGAAGATGGAGCCAGCAGTGGAATTAAAGCTTTGTGGGCACCGAGGAGGGAATGTCACTCCTGAAATCCCTGCTTTCCAGTGCCACAGCAGGGATATTTAGTCTCCCTTGGTTTTTAAATACAATTCTGGCTGTTTGCAGCACTTTGCAGAGTGGACCCAAAGCAAACCTGCGGGTGTTATTTATCCAACCCCGAGCCTTCCTGTTCCCAGCACTCTTTTCCCAGGAAGTTATTAATAGTGTAATAATGAAGTTATTAATGAAGTTTCATAGCCACAGCCAATCCTCAGCCCAGCCACTGCCTGTTGCACCTACACAGAGCTGGAAAATGCAGGTGGAATTAAAAATTGCTTCAGTCACTGGCTCTGCTTTTATAGAATCCCCTCCTGGAGCTTTAGGATGAGGCCGGTCCCGTGTGGAGCCAAATCCCACCACGAAGGAGGTGGAGGAACCAAAGAGGACGAGCTCAGACTTCGGTAATTCCTTTCTTCTCTGCATCCTCCTTCTCCCCTTCTGCCCTCTTTTGTGTATGGCCTGAACTGTTGTGCTCAAAGTGACAAGGGACACGGGCAGAACGGTGCAAACTGACTTTCTGAAATGCCAGCCTCACCAAAGGACAGTCATTACAATGAAATCAAGAAGGGTCTCATCGCTTGCAATAACCAAGTCTAAGTTTCTGTTTGTTGCAAAGCCACCCAAGACTAGAAAATCCAATTTTCCAGGTGGGTATTTCTCTTCACAGCGTCGCTTGGACACAAATAGTGCAATAGCAAAACGCCGCTCCTAATACTAGAAGTCAATTAAAATTTTTCTGCTTATTGCTGTGGTTTGTAACATCCCTAACTTGATGAAATTTGGGGATTTTTACAGGATCCCTTTACGTCATCAGTCCTGCGGGTGGGAGAAGCTGAAGCAGCCAGCAGGACTTTTAGAAAAGCACAGAATTCTGTGTTTCTGGGGGTTTTGAAGCAGAGATTTTCTCTTCCTTTACACCTCCTCCCTAGTAGGTACTACCACTCTACCACTGCTGCCTAGAAAGCTTTCAAGTGGTGCCACGCAGCTGAAACAAACATTGAGTCTTGGTGTGGGCACCTGAGGCTTCCTGAGCTCGCCAGGGAGAAGGGAGAAGGCCCATTTGGCATGAAAGAATTGTAAATGTACAAAAGTCTTTGTAGCCTCGAAGAACAACTTTTATTTCCGCTTTTATTTCCCACCCTCACCCCAAAATGCGGTAAATCAGCCCCGGGAGCGTGAGCCGCTCAGAGCTCAGGGATATCTGACAACCCCCAGGGAGGCAGCCAAAGATGAAAGTGTCCAAAAAGAGAAGAAAACAAGTGAGTAATTCATTTTTCCACTCAATAGCTGGGTCATGGGATTCTTTTACTTCTGGGCTCCAGATCATTGCAACTTTCCTGACAGATATTTGGTCCTGGGAAGGCCAAAGCAGCGATTTCAGAGCAGCTTTGTTCCAGCTCCCCACGGAATCCGTTTACAATCCGTTTACAATCAGTTTACAATCAGTTTGCACTTCTCCTCTCTCCCCACAGGCATGGAAAGGGAGGATCCCTCTCTCTCCCCGTGCTGCAGGAGGTTTCCATCTCTTCCCCTCTCGGTTTCCCCACCAGGATTTCTCCTCTGGGATCAGTTTTTGCCTGGATCACGGAGCATGGAGAAGCTGGAAAAGGAGTGAGAGCTGTCCCTGCCATGGATTCTGCCTTTTCCCACCCAAATGTGGGACTCTGACTGTTGGAAAAAAGTAGGAAAAATTTTAATTGACTTCTGATCTTAGGAGCAGAGTTGTGGTGTTGCACCGTTTGTGTCCAGGTGATGCTGGGAAGAGAAATATCCACCTGGAAAATTGGATTTTCCAGTCCAATTTAAGCAAATGTTGCAGTTTAGCCGCAGGGATACCTGGCTTTTCCCTTTCCCCTTCACCTCCCTACTCCTAAATCAGGATTTCCAGGACAGCCTGGGGTGGGAAACAGCTCCACCAGGGTTTGGAAAGCTTCCCTTTAAATCCTGGGATCTTCAGCTGGCACAGAGCAAGACTTCTCCTATCAAAAGTGTATTTTAAAGTGCAGCTGCCAACAACTCCAGGAGCTGCTGTTTCCTGGAAGATCCTCACTCAGGAAAAAAGAAGGGACAGCAGAAAGCAGCCTGCATCCAACCGCAAGGTAAGGATTGTTCCATGTTTGGCGTTTTGTTGCCAGGAGAGAAAATCCCTGGAGTTTCATTTTACCTGGACTTCAAAGA
The DNA here is from genome assembly GCA_013397935.1 of Dasyornis broadbenti. NCBI lineage: Eukaryota > Metazoa > Chordata > Aves > Passeriformes > Dasyornithidae > Dasyornis > Dasyornis broadbenti. Next base: position 2,083,481 of record VZRN01006000.1, read on the forward strand.
TCCTTCCCATCTCAGAGAGTTTCCAGACTGGGGACTGTCTCCAGTCCTGTTTCTAATTACTGGGTTCCCCAGCTAGTGGCCTAATAAAGTTAGGATTAAATTACAACGCTCATTATTAAATTCCATGAAAAAATTATCCTCATTTTACAAAAGCCAGTAATAGAGTAATCAATAGGAAATTAGCCCTCTTAAAAAAGTTTATTAAAACCCAGACAAACCAAAAAAAAAAAAAAACCCCAAATCTCCAACACTTCTGCCCCTTGCCTTCACGTAATAGAGCACATTCCTTCCAGGAAATTCTTTTCATTTTTTTCCAGGGGAGGACAGGAAAGAAGGAAGTGCCCACTTCTAGTGCATTTCTCCTCTTGTTTTCATAGAGTGTGCAAAAAAAAAAAAAAAAGGGAAATAAACTGCAGAGAGCAGTTGGTTAAGGGAGCTCCTACAGCATCTAGTGCTGTGAGGAAATAAGGAGGAATTTCACTTCTCTATAATGAACCAGTTCTTTTCCTTCCTCTATCAGGAGGCAGGTGGATGAGAAAGGGTGGAAAAACCCCTTTCCCTCCCCACAAATATTCACTTATTCTTCAGATAGGCACAGGTATTTATATATGCAAATATATACATATAGACATGTGCAAAGTGCCCAGGAAATACAGAAGGAGCACTTGTACTTTTGGGGAGTATGAAATGGCCCGGTAAAGCCCTGTCAGAGGTGTCTGTAGCAATTTCATAGGAAAACTCCAATGTCCCATGAGCACTTCCACGCTCAGCACCTCATGGTCTATCTAATATAAGGGCTGCATTAATGCATCCCAAATATTTCTGGTTGGGTTGGAATATCTTTCTTGAGAGGGGAGATTTAACACTACATCCTCTTACGCAGTTGTAGGAGTGAGGGCCTGAAGTGCACAGGACGAGCAGTGTAAGATCTCCGGATCCTGGAAAGGATCCAGTGGAATCCAGTGCTGCCTTTGGCACCTCAGACTGGGAATGCAGAACAACCAACCCTTGCTTTCGGGAGCTGCCCAGCAGCAGGGCTGGATTTAAATCCCATCCCTCGGCTCTCCAGGAAGGTGGTGCATTCCTTCCAGGATATACAGCCTGGGACAAACATTCCCCAGAAGTTTTTGCCTGATCTTGTACTTTCAGAAACTGACTTAGCTGTAAAAAAACCCCCAAACCCGAAGGAGGAGAAGGGCTGTACCCAGAGCACCACCTCGAGCATCCCTGGCAAGTTCTCCCTGACGGGAAGGCTCTGCCCCTGCAGCTGCTCCTCTCTGGGACTCCTGTCCCGTTCTGTCACCTCAATTCCATGGTTTTTGGAAGATTAAGGTATAATCTCTAATGGGAACTGCATCGCCTTTAGATGAAGCTTGTGGTCTGAGGGAGGGACTGCAGGACAGCAGCTCCTGAGGAGACCCAGGGGCCCCATGAGGGAAGAGACTGGGACAGCGGTCCCTGAGGAGACCCGGGTGTCCCTGAGGAAACCCGGGTGTCCCTGAGGATGCGATGGTGGGACAGCGGTCCCAGAGGGGACTCAGGTGCCCCCTGAGGAAGGGGAGATGAGACAGTGGTCCCTGAGGGGAGCCGGGTGTCCCTGAGGATGGGGCAGCGGCTCCTGACGGACCGGGAAGCGCCCGGTGCCCAGCGTGGGAACGCGCTAAGCTCGGTTATATTTAACAATAATAATATAATGATTATTGTTAATTGCACTCTCCCCGGCGTCCCTTTAACCCCCTCCGGCCCCGCACTCCCCCTTACCTTCAGCGTAGCCTTGCGGACCTGCCCCAGCGCCCTGAGCCCGCCCAGGGATCCCGCCTTGAAGTTGCGGTA
>VZRN01006000.1:2085345-2101845 GCA_013397935.1 Dasyornis broadbenti
AAGTTGCGGTACTGCAGAGCCACCCGCGCCGCCGCCGCGGCCAAGCGGCTGCTGGGCTCCAGCTCCTGCCCGGCGCCCGGCGCCGCGGGGCTGCCCCCGGGAAGGACGAGCAGGAGAACGAGGAGGAAGGCGGGCGGCGAGGCGCGGAGCCCCGGCAGGGAGCGGAGCCCCGGCATGATGAGGGCAGCGGCGGGCACTGGGGCAGGCTCGGCCGAGCTCCGGTACAAATAGTGGGGCCCGGCCCGCTGCTCCCGCCCGCCCTCCGCCCGCTGCCAGCGCCCGCCGAGCGGCCCGGCCCGGCGGCGACTCCCCTTCCCTCAGCCCTCCCACCTGAGAGAGATGGGGGCTCAGGGCGGCTGAGAGCAGCCAGGACCTTGTGGGGACCCCGAGGCTTGAAGATGCCGGGGGGACTTGAGAGGGACCAGGGGTATTGGGGGAAGCGGGGGAAATTGACCGGAGCCAGGGGGAATTGAGGGGGACTGAGACTTCCCAGGGGAGTCAGGGGAAGTTGAGGTGTGTCAGGTCCTGAGGGAAGCCAAGAGCACTTGAGGGGGACCAGGGGTTCTAAGAGGAGCCAGGAGGATTTGAAGTGGGACTGAGGACCTGGAGGGAAGCCAGGGATTCTAAAGAGAGCCAGGAGGAATTGAGGGGAGCCAGAGGGGCTTGAAGGGGACCAGAGGTTCTTGGGGGTCAGAGGGATTTGAGGGGTGCCAGAGTCCTAAGGGAAGCCGGGGATCTTGAGCAAGACCAGGGGTTCTGAGAGGAGATGAGGGGGACTGGGGGTACTCGAGGAGGTCTGGGAGTCAAGGGGACTTGAGGGGAACTGGGGGTTCTGAGGGGAGCCAGGGCCACTTGAGAGGTCACAGGAGTTGTCTGAAGGGAGCCTGCAGCTCCAGCCAGATGTGTAATCCTCACACAGATCAGGGCAAACACAGGCAATGGTTGGGAAAATGCACTTAGCTCCTTCTCAGCGTTACCACAACTCAACACCTCCCAAAACTGCAGAGCCTCGCTCAGCCCATGCCACGCTTTGCCTGGGACACAGCTGAAATATTCCAAAAATTGTGCACAGGAAGCAGAGGGGAAGCATTCATCTCTGGAATAAATCTCACTTAGTGAAGTTTTTGGAACCAGTATAGTAATTTCTTGGTAACATGAAGAAAATCAACTGAGAAAGCAGCCAGACTGCCTTAAGATGATTTCTGGGATACAAATTGCCTCGCTCCTCCTGGAAGCATCTCACTTTTGGAGATACTGCATGTGGTAAAACGTAAAAGGCTGCAGCACTGCCTGTGTTAAAAAAAGCTGATTTTTAATGACCTGCTCTCTCACCATCCAAGCAGATGGGTGTTTGTATGTGCAGCTGGGAATCTGTTTTTGTGCTCCTGCAGGAGTATTGGGGCAGGTTTCTGGGCTGGAACCTCAGAGAAGTAAATCAAAACTCTGGTTAAAGACTCAAACTGTCTCCTGTGGAGCTTTAAGTCTCTTTTTATTACCGGAACGCTTTTTCACAGACCTAGAAATTCAGTATTTCTGAGGCTTTACGAGGTGAGGGAAATAAGTATTAAAATAAAGGTATAACATCATTCTTTATTACAGTTTTTATGCCACCCAGCTAATTTTCCTGATATTGTTGACTATGGTTTTCCCTCCTGAAACAGATTCTGTAATTAACAGTTTGCATCTTTATATTCCTGTATCACACAGGCCAGGCTGGAGAGGGCTTGGAGCAACCTGGGCTGGTGGAAGCTGTCCCTGCCTGGTGTCAACTTTAGCAGAGGCAGGATCATTTTTTCCTTTTTGGGACAAATGCCGTGTTTCTCGCCAATATCGTTCTGGGGGAAACCAAGCTCCGGCCTTTTCTCGTTCATCCCCGCTGCGGTGCCAGCGCTGCTGTCCCGTTTGAACTGCAATCCAAAGGCTGACTCCCCTGGGCTGACACCGGCGGGCTTTGGGCAGTGTCTGTGTCCTGCTGTTCCCTTCCTGCCCTTCCAGCAGCACCCCGGGGGTGCGATGAGCGCCGAGGATTCCGTGGGAGCGCAGGAAGAGCAGATCCATGGGAAGGTGAGAGTGAGGTGGCGCAGGGACCGCGGGTGAGGAAAGTTCTGGTGCAGGATGTCGGGGAGGGTGGGGTGGGACGGAGCAGCGTGAGCAGGAGAAGCTCCAGGGCAGAAATTAAACCCAGCCTGCTCAGGGGTTTCATCCTCACGGCATCGGTGCCGCTGAGTGAGGGAGTTTCGAGGCTTAAAAAGAGGTAAAAGCCTCTAAATGCGGCTTTGTCACAAAAAGCCTGTGAGTGAGCCCCTGCTGGCTCAGAGCTGCCCCATCCCTGACTTTGGATGAACTTCCTTTCCCCCGAGTTCTCCTCCTTTTCCTGCTGCCTCAGTGACAGGGCCGTGTCCTTCCTCCCCACGGCAGCCGAGAGGCTGTGAGGAACCCAGGGTCAGCGTGACAAGGGCACTGAACCCCGCGACAAGGCAGGGACAATCCCAGGGCAACTTCCTACGCTTCTGCAGAGATCACATCACTGCAATTCGCTGTTGGTCCAGCGCGACTCTGAATTTACCAAACAATCGGACTTGGGGAAAACAAAAGCTCAGATGCCAGACAGGTCCAGGTCAGGGCTGGGGGATGTTTGTAAATGTGCACAAGCACAGGGTTTTGTGCTTCCACAACATTTTGGAAATGTATTTATTTTAAGCTCTGGGGTTTTTTTGACCCTTAAAAGCTGGAAGTGCATCCTGGAAGAGCCAAGGTTGCTTCAGGCTCTTTGGTGAGAGTAAAGTGAAGCTCTGCAGAGTGACTGAAAGGAGCTGAAGTGAATGATCTGACCTGAAGGGATGTGTCCACTGCTGGAGAGAGTCCAGAGGAGGCCACCAGGACATCAGAGGGATGGAGCAGCTCTGCTGTGTGGAGGGACTGGGAGAACTGGGATTGTTCAGCCTGGAGAAGCTTTGGGGTGACCTCATTGTGGCCTTGTCTGAAGGGGCTACAGGAAGCATGGAGAGACAGCATTGACAAGGGCTGGAGGGACAGGACACAGGGAATGGCTTCCCACTGCCAGAGGGCAGGGATAGATGGGATATTGGGAAGGAATTCCTGGCTGGGCTGGAATTCCCAGAGCAGCTGGGGCTGCCCCTGGACCCCTGGCAGTGCCCAAGGCCAGGCTGGACAGGGCTGGAGCAGCCTGGGACAGTGGGAGGTGTCCCTGCCGTGGCAGGGGTGGCCCTGGATGGGCTTTAAGGTCCCTCCCAGCCCAAGCCATTCCCTAATTCCACAATTCAGTATATTCTGGGTAGTTAGGATGTGGTGCAGGGGGTTTTGTCCTTTACAGCACTTCCCCCTCTCATCGCCCATAATTTGCTCCAGACCCAAGGAGGACGGTGCTGGTGTCAGCTCCATCTCTCAGGGCCTCTCTCCCTCTCCCCTCCTCTGTTCCCCTGCAGGAAGCAGGACAACCTGGGAATCTTCCCAAGCTGCTTTCCATCACCCTCTTGTCACCGCTGACTTGGACCCTTGGAACTGGAAACGAGCCCTGCTTCAGGCAGTGGCTCTAAAAGCGTTCTGAGGTTTGCATTTTCTGTTTTCATACATCAAGTGCTTGTTTGGAGGCCACTTATTCCTAATTTGTTTCGTATTTAAGGCTATTTCTATATCCCCTGTATACACCAGAGCTCCCTGGCTCACAATCATTACCAGATGACTGTAATTTAATATGGGGAATTTGGACAAAATTCACTGTATTTTGTTGTGCAACGGTTCCAGTCTTAACTTCACCATCTCGCTGCAGTTCAGAACAAGTTCTCTTACTTGATTTTTAACTGATTTGAGGTTTATTCTCAGTAATTCATCCCAAGAACTTATTTTTAATTCGTCTCCAAATATTTTGCTGGATCAGTCAAGGATAGGTGACCTTTTAATGCCCTGCTGGGCTGACCTCACCTATAGGAATCAAATATGGGCGTTGATTTCGTATGGCTCATTTTTTCCCAGGAAAACTTGGGTTTGAAGGCTTCTGATTATTTTTAAATGGTGGACAGGATTGTTTTTTCGAAAGAAACATTTGTATTTTGTGTCAGCAGCACAGTTCTGTCACTCCATCCCTTGTAAACAGTCTGTCTCCATCTCTTTTGTTGCTCCCTTCTGGCACTGGAAGGCCACAGTTATGTCATGTTCGATTTCTAAGGGACAGTATTGAAGTCACCGGGAAGGTCTGGTAACCCCTCCTGGCCAAAACCAAATTGATTGATGCCGTTCCCGTTATTCTGTGTATTTTTATGTTGGTTTTAAAAACAATAACAACAGCATCCCGTGTGGCACAACTGAATTTTAGAGCTCTCCTAACTGCCGTCCCCACTTTTCCAGTGAATTATCCATCAGCCCTTCTGCTCCTGTTGCTCGGAGGCTGCTCCAGCCCGAAGGTTTGAGGGTGCAGTCACCTTCAGTGCCCCATTCCATCCAATTTGCCGTGGTTTTGGTGCATCAAATCAATGCTTTTGCAGTGTCGGGCATTTCCACGCAGAACCAACCCCGTGTGACCCCAGCGGAACAGAGAAGCACGGAAACCCTCGAGCACGTGAGCAGAGCTACGGGATCTTCTTTGGTGGTGCCGGCCCAAATGTTGTTTTGCTAGGAAACTGGAATAAATCTGCAGTGACCTAATCCCGAGGGAAGTGACAGGACAACTCCATTTCATTTCTAGCTAAACAGGGAGTCAATCACTGCAGATTATTAACGCTGGACAGACACACAGAACGTTTTCCAAACCTCTCTGGATGATTTTCTTTTGATTCTGGAGCTGGTGTGGAGCAGAGAAACCTTTCCAAACAAATCCCTTCCCTGCCCGGTGAGACAGCATCACCCAGCGCCAGGAATAACCACGGGCAGTAAAATAAGGCCATTAATAACCTGAAATCACCAGCCTGCCTTGTAAAAGTGTAACAAATGCAGCTGGGATCATGCTCGGGCCTGTTTCAAAATAAACAGCCAATAAAGCTGCCCTTTGGAGCTGAAATGCTGCGGGGAATATTTGCTTTTTGGAGTGGTTTGTGCCCCTGCTGGGGAGCTCAGCTGCCACGTTTGGTTGTTGGACAGCTCTTGCAGCAGTTCTGCCTCTCCAGAGATGTTTGGGCAGATCCCCAAAAGATGGGAATCTAAAATAAAACCTCTAAAGCAGTGCTCAGATGAAATTCCTGGCAGATCACGGCTGTGGAGGCACGACCTCTCACCCCACAAAACTTTAATTTGTTTGAGGCTAACATTTACCGAGCTGATAGCAACAAAAACCCCCTTGAATTACGGGCTTTTTGACACTGATTTAGTGAAGACTCAGTGCATGTCCTGCGAAACATGGATTGCAACAGCCCAAGAAGCTGGGAGGTGTTTGGTTGGGCAATGTTTAAAGAAGGCATTAAATATTTGCACACCGAGGGGATGACGCTCAGGGCCCGTTTGAATTCAGGTGAGGACAGGAGAGGGAATTCTCCTGAAATTCCCCAGCACTGTCTCACAAGCAGTGACCCCTCAGACAGGAAGCACATTTTCCATGTTTTTCTCCCTGGGTCCTCTGTGTCCCCTCTTTGTGCCCCTTGGCAGCGACCTCCTCCAGGAGCTGGGGATGCTGAGCTGGGAGCTCCTGGTTCCTTTCACTGAAACCCAAAAGGGACAAAACCCCGGCAGAAACCCCTCTGGAGACACCTCAAAGGTGATCCTAACGATTTTTATTTAATAATCTTTAACATCTCTTAGACAAAATAAAACACAAAACCCCTCTGGCGACAGCCCTGCGCTGTCACTGCTCCAGGCACACCTCAAAGGTGATCCTAACAATTTTTATTTAATAATCTTTTTAACATCTCTTAGACAAAACAAAACGCACACAAGGATATTCCTCATTGAAACCTTCCTTGGGTAGCTGGGGATGTTGCGTGGCAAACAGGTAGAATTTGCTGTTAATTCTCCACTGGGAAGAATTCGTGTTGCAGGGAGATGCCTCAGAGATTCATTAATTTAAATGCGGCATTTTATCTGCACATATGAATTTTGCACTCGGGTTTTTTAAAGGTTTGCTCAGCGTTGAACGCTGTAACCTGTGTGAACACTGCAGCCTGGATTTATGTAAGTAGGTGCATAAACCATTCGTGGAATCATTCCCTGAACCTGATGATGTTGGGGATCTTTTCCAGCCTTAAAGACTCTGTGATTCTGTGACCCCATTTTCAGCTCAGCCTACGAAACGCGCGGTGACAATTCTGCAGGGTGTTCATTTAACCCCGCTGCGGGATTTCCTGTGCCCAGGTGCTGCAGTCCCGAAGAGAACGGAGCACCTTGATAGCAAGAAAGGCAGGTTACTCTTCAGGAGCCCTGAGATTATCCCAAAGGACAGATCAAAATCCACACTGAGATTTGTTTGTATTGCAAAGTGCATATTGGGTTATTGTAGACACCACTTCTGTGACTTAAAAATCAGCTAGAATTCATTTATTCTGAGTATTGGATGGACGTGGAATGAAATCATCAGAGCAGCTATCTCCAGTTCTTTAAGTAATTAATATATAGAAAATCTCATTTACATATTAATGAATGGTTTGGGTTTTTTCTCAGCACATCTCTCCCAGCTCAGTGAGTTTTCTTATCCCTGCTCCATCTCTCGATAATCTCATTTTCTTGGCTCTGATTAGGAAGAACTCCTCCTTTGTTCTTTTCTGCATCACTGTGTGTTCCCAGAACTTCGGAGAAAATGATCTTTTTTTCCCCTGGATTAGTCATGGTGTTTTGACAAACCTGGGCTTGTTTCCTGACGTAAACGCTCAACGACCACTGTGTTTATTTCTCTGTGTTGGGCAGGAGGACGGGAGAGTCAAACTGAAAATGTGGATGAAGAAAATCCGATGAAATAACAACATTTACAAAGGCCAGAGCTCAGCGTGGCCAATGTGGTGCTTTCCATGAGCGCTGCAGTGCCTGGAACTGTGTTTATCCTGTAAAAACTCCAAGGGACAGGCGAGAGCTGTGAGCTCAGCGTGGCTTTGATCCAGTCACCCACTGACCAGAGCTCTTCAAACGTTCCCAGCTCAAGGAAGGGCTTGTGAAGAACAGCAGAGGAGCGCTGGAGTCATTTCCAGCAGCTTGAATTCCAGCTGGAGGGACTGCGAGGAGAAAGCTCCTCCACCTCCATCCCTGGTGAAGGGGAGGCAGTTTGTGGGATGTGGCAGAGCTCCCCTACCACAGGAACAGCCCCATCCCAGCAGAGTGAGGTGAGCACTGGAGTGCTCAGCATTCCCAGCTGGAGCGCTCAGCATTCCCCAAGCGCCTCTGGAAAAATGCCTTTTGTGCATTTGATCAGAAGAGCTGAGGTGGGCATTGATGCTTTGTGGTTTTCCTTTCTGTCGAGTTTTTAGGGGAAACTGCAAATGAAACGGGAAATGTTGAATGTCCTGGATGGCCGAAATGGGGGTTCTGGATTGGAAAACGAGCCTTGGTGCAGTCAGATGGTCCCGGAATCGTGGAATTCCAGCCTGGCTGGGGTTGGAAGGGACCTTAAATATCTCATTGCCACCCCATGGGCAGGGGTGGGGATATTCCCCTATCCCAGGCTGCTCCAAGCCCTGTCCAGCCTGGCCTTGGACATTCCCAGGGATCCAGGGGCAGCCACAGCTGCTCTGGGCCTCCCCACCCTCCCGGGGAACAATTTGAGTTCTAATATTTGGGGCTGGCTTATAACATAAAACCACGTCCAGGATGGCTTTGCTAATTTTTTTTTTTTTTTTCAAAGATAAAATGCCTTCAGAGTTGTGGAATTTTATTCTTCCAGGTATTCATGTTAGTGGTGTTCTAGAATGTGCTGAGCTGTTTGTGGGGATGAAATGAATGCAATTATCCCAGATTAAATCATTTGCTGCCAGTTATACCGGGTGGGATCATTTTTTTTATTAAGTAGAGATCTCTTTAGATTGGTGATATGTTCACAAACAAGGCACAGTGCATCATGTATATGAATTATAAATATATAGATAATATAAATTATTGACTTTATAATTCATTATAAATTAAATTATAATGAATTTATATATATGTATAGTGAGAGAGGTGTAACCCTTGACTGAAGTACTGAATATCATGGCTCAGCTTCCCTTCCTGAATCCCTGATATCATCCACCTTTCCCTCTGAAAGAATTTTTAATCGAAGGGAATATTTAATTCTTGGTCTCGTCCTAACAAATCTAAAAGGTTGAAGGGAAATTCCTACCTAAAGGAAAAGGGGAGAACTTTCCCTTTTTTTTTCTCTGTAAGGAACTGGAGAGTTTCCATGCAGAAAGCTCCAGCCTTACTGACATTTTGGTTTCCTTTTTTCCCCTAATCCTGGCTGACCTTGATTCCAGAGGAAAACAATGGGAGGGGAGTGAGTGCAGGGCGTATTTCAAGCACAATAATGGGAAATGCTCCCATCACCACAGAGCCCTTTTCCTTGCCCTGGCAAATCCTCTGGCTCTGCTCCAGCCTCTGGATCCACCAGCTGCAATCACCAGGGGAATTGTTAAAAACACGGAAAACTCCCGTATTCCAGGGGCAGCGCTGGAAGGGCTCAAGGGAACCTCATCCAAGGCCCAGCATCCACTCTCTTGACTCGCTCAGAAGGCGCTGCTGGGGGAGTTACGCTGATTTGAGCAGCTCGAGAGGTGAAAGATTCATTTTTCACGACTTAATTTCCCCAGCCTTCTTAACTCTAGCGATCAGCTTTGCCTATTTGCAGTGACTGCAGGGTTTGAGGAGCAGCAGAGTCAATTTGGTTTCGGGAAAAATCCCCATTTCTTCACCAGGCGCTTAAAAGGGAGGGGGGTGATGTTAATATTTCAGTTGATGAAAAGAGGAAACGCCTGGCAGTCCCGGGGGAAGAGTCACAGGCACCTGTGCTGAACTCACTGATTTTTGGCAGGAGCGGTCTAACTGCTCATCATGAGTGGAGGAGAAAACATTTTCTTCTACAAATACGGAGAGGCCTGGCTCAGGAGGTGACATCACTGCAACCAAAGCAGCTTTCAAGGAGCTGGAGAAGGTAACACGAATGGGTTGTGTATTAAAAGAAATCTGAGTGGGTACAAGATCAATACCAAAAATCAAATCAAATTAATTTTTCCTTCTGTTACTTTTGCTGTGTGTCCTTTCCAAAGCAAGGAAGGGGCAGGAGTTTAGCAGGTTCTGGTTCAGGTCAGTCTTGCTGGTATTTAAAGCAATTTAAATTCCCTGATCAATCTGTTTCATTAACTCAAAATGCAGAATTGAACAAGGTGTTGGATATTTCTGCATTTTTCTGTAGCTGGCTGCAGGAGACTTTTCTCAGACTAAAGGCTGAGGGTTGGGAGTGTTCAGCCTGAAGAAGAGAAGGATCTGGGGAGATTTAATTTTAATTGATTTAATCCCTTCCTGTACCTGAAGGGAGTTTAAAGAGAGTTGGAGAAGGAACCTTGGACAAGGACCTGGAGGGACAGGACAAGGGGGAATAGTTTTGAATTCAAAGAGGAGAGATTCAGATGGGATACTGGGAAGGAATTCCTGGCTGGGAGGGTGGGGAGGGGCTGGGATGGAATTCCCAGAGCAGCTGTGGCTGCCCCTGGATCCCTGGCAGTGCCCAAGGCCAGGCTGGACAGGGCTTGGAGCAGCCTGGGACAGGGGGAGGGGTCCCTCCTGTGGCAGGGGGGGGATGGGTGGGATTTAAAGTCCTTCCACCCCAGCCCATTCCAGAATTTCAAACCAAAGACAACCTTTTAGTGGAGCCAGCAGCGTCTGGGGTGCAAAGCCCAGCTGCAGCTGTTATCAGAACAGGAATTTCAGACATCAACTCCTTGATTTTATCCCTGGTTTTTCTTGCTTATCCCTTGGCTGAGAAGTGATGGGAACAACCTGGAGCATCCCCATGGGAGGGAGGCACTTTGGGAGTGGCGCTTTCGATAACCATTACTGGCTTCTCCTGAGACAACAGAACCACCAATGAATTCTCACTTCAGGGCCAGCACTCGGAGCCAACTCAGAGAAACCCAGGATGGCTGGGGCAGGCGTTAGTGGGAAACACCCAAATAAATCCTGGAGCAGGATCCCAGGGAAACAACGCCCGCTTGCCAAATCTGTTTGCGGAGTGCACAGAGCAACCAGGAAAACATTGCAGCAGCACCGAGATTTCCTCCCAGATCCGGCCCAGGCGGCTGCGGCAGCAAAGCTGTCACTGGTGCTGGGATCGAGCCGGGCACTGCATCCATTGGCATCGGGATCGGGATAAACCCCCAGGCAAGGCCCCCAGGGAGCCAGTGATGCCGTTTGGAAGCTGTTTGCTTTCCCTGATTGCCTCACAGATGTGTGTGGGGAGCAGTGCTTCATCCAGCCCTTCTTCCCAGTCCCGTGGGATCTGTGGTTCGTTTCCATTTCCTGGAAGCACTCGGTGTCTGGGGGAGGTTGCTGGGCTGGCACCTTCCAGCCACTGTCAGGCGTTATCTCCTGGGTGGAACTCCCTGAAAATGCCAGCCCTTCAGCTCTGGAGGAAAATCGCTTTTCCTAAGGGTGTGAGCCTGGCTGTGGGAAATGTTCCCAGGGAAGAAAGGCTGGGAATGCGCTGACAGCAGCATTGCTCTTTCAGGTGCCAGGATAAGAAGCTTAGGAAAAGCTCCATTCTTGCTTGGTGAGCAGAAAGCGCAGGAAAATGGGCTGGGAATGCGTGGAGTAGAAGCTGGAATGGTGTTGGGACAGCTCGGGGTGGAGGCAGGAACGCTCAGCAGGAAAGGAACAGGCGGCCTTAAAAGGAAGAGAAAACTTGAATTACAGACAAGAGCATTCTACGAAGCCGAGGAATTAGGATCGGTTTGGAAAGCTGGCTTTGGAAAATAAGGCTTTGGCTCCTAAGGATGCAGATTTGGAAGCCCTGCCCATCAGAGCTGTGACCTGAATTTCGTGGTGCTGCCATCGCTCCTCCCCAGCAGCACCAGAGCAGGGTTCAGACGTGCCTTGTTCCACCCCTGATCTCCAGTGCATCTGCTGGCTCCAAGTCCCTGCAATAATCAGATTTTCACGAGTTATAAAAGCACTCATCAGTTGTTTCTCCTCTTTCGGCGGGGATGTAAACACAGAGAAGGCCAAGCAAAACACCCGCGTGGTTCCCAGTGCTCGGCCAGAGCCCGAGGGGTGCATACCCAAAGAAAGGAGGAGGCAGCTCCCCAGCGGGCTCGATGGAAACGGGATACAGGGAATTCATCTGGAGATGCTGGAGCCAAGGCCTGCCCCAAAGCACTTATTGTTGGAGTGGAACATGAGAAGTGTGAGCTCACACACTTTGCCAACCAACTGAAACAAGGAAGCAAACACTCCAGATGCAGGAGGGGATGTTCTGACTTGGCGTGGCTCTCCCAAGCAGGATTTTTATCTCTTCCCTTTTCTTGAGCTCAGTCTTCTGTTCCCATTTTCCATTCCCTATCGCTTTCCAGAGCCGTGCACTTGGCACTTGTTGTCAGATGCCAGATACATGAACTCGGAGTTGTATTTTCTGTGAATGCTTTGTGGTTGTGGGTCTCGAATTTCCAGGGAAAAAAAGTGGTATTTTCTTTCCAGATAAGAGGAAAAAAAGAAAACTACACTTTTTTTTTTTCCCTTCAACTTCTTCTAATCCAAGACTTCATCTCATGGTTGCCAGGCAGGGCAGTGGTGGAGTCTCCATCCCTGGAAGTGTTTAAAAATCCTGTGGATGTGGCACCTGAGGACGCGGTTCAGTGGTGGGTAACGGACGGATTGATGGTCTTGGAGGTCTTTTTGAGCCTTTGGGATTCTGGGATGAATCCAAAAGGACAAAGAACTCGGAGCTTGGAAGGGTTCCCGCTCCTCAGAGTGTGACCAGAGCAGATTCCACAGGAGGTGTCCGTGGCCAGGACAGGATTTCCTGCCCCATCCAAGGAGATCGTGGTTTATATTCAATTAGTCATTGCAATGTTAATAGCATTGGGAATGTTGTTCCCAAGGGAAGCAGAGAGAGCCTAAGGCACATGTGGCCTTCCCATAGCTCTGGGATCCATTCCTTGTGCTGATGGGTAAGAGGTGGATGGAATTCAGGATTTGCCGAAATGGAAGAGAAACACAGAAATAAACCAAGTTGTGAGGGAAAAGTTCCCCAAGCACAGCAGAATTTCCCCTAAAACCATCTCAGAACTTTGCTTTCCTCATGTTCTAATGCTCAGATCAGGTTATTTTCCAAGGATTCTGTCCTTCTCGTCCTTCCCAAGGAACCAAGTGCAGCCCAGGAACGGCTCTGACTCAGGTGGTGAATGCACGGCACCGTTTTTCCAGCCCTGTGGGAAGAAGGTGAGTCCTGGAGGTCCCCTAAGAAATGACAAAACTTTCCAAGCTACCAACACTGGAATGACTTTTCCTCGAAACTCTGGGCTGGGAATAATCCCCTTCACATTTCCCCAGTGGGGATGACCTGGCTGTGGTGCCAGGAAAGGCGAGGGGAATATTTCAGGTTGTCGCCTGTAGGATTCGTGTTTATTCACTTGTCATTCACGGGCCAGAACATGAAGCCACTCGTTTCCCTCTCTCAGGCCATGAATCATCTTTCTGAAATTGTTTGCACTTGGAAACCGCAAGGTGGGGAGCTCAGGGATATAAAAATGCAAAGAATTGTAAATCTGTGAGTGAAACTGTGAAATCAAGTGTTGAGCAAGATGCCTCTAAAGAAACAATAGATTTTCGGAATTAGATCACAAGTGGTTTGTTTTATGGGTTTTTTGTTTGTTTGGTTGGTTGGTTTTTTGCTGTGCAGAATAATTTTTCATTCACCCTTTGAAGGAAATAAAGAAGAAAATTGCATTTCCTCTCCCTCACCAGCCCCTTACTTTGACAAATATTTAGGCAGAATGTCTTGTCCTCGATTTATGTTGAATTATCAGTTTGTGGAATGTTTTTTTCCTCCCCTCTCCAGCTTGTTTCCAATTCTTTGCCTATAAGGAAATGATTATGCTCCCCTTTCCCACCTTGTTCTCTTTCCCTCTGAATCAGAGCTTTTTGTGACTTTTCCCCCATGCTGTCCCTTCCTTGGGTTATGAAACAAAGCCTGAGATTCTCAGAGGTAAAGCTGGGTATGTGGAGATGACTCAGGATTATTGGAATAATAGGGATTTTTCATTTTTGGTTTTATTTTGACGGGTTTCAACCCAGTGAGAATATTTAACATTACCACGTCGACCACAGGGACAGAATTCCATGTAATTTCCTCAGATCCAAGGCCTAGGAGAGTGGTGAGAAGGAATTCCACAGAAGTGAGGGATTAATTTCAAAGTGAGGGATCAGGTGTATCAGCAAAGGAACTGCAGCTCAGGGAACAACGGCACCACTGAGGAAAGCTGTTTGCTTGGAAAGTTCTCCAAGCAGAGAGAAGGAAAGAAATCCACCCCACCTTAGCCAGGTCCTGGAAAGTCTCCAGCAAAGTTCAGTCACTCGAGGGCACAGGAAATGCCTGAGGAGGAACTGCTGGATGTGCAGAAAACCCTCAGCCCTGGGCGGGGGAAAGGCAGGAGTTTGACAGGAGATCCGCTTGGGAATAAAGAAACTGAGGAGAGCACAGAGCTGAGAGGGGGCAGCAGCAGGAGGCTGGGAAGAGGAGGTGCTGCCTGGATCCTCGGGTGGTGGGAACAGCCCTGGATTTGGGAACTGGGTGGGACTGGGTGGGAATGTTCACAGGGATGCCGGGGGGGAACGGCAGCCCTGCCATGGAGTCAGTGGGACGCAGGCCCCTTTCTCCCATCCATTCCTGTGTTTCCAGACACTCCCATTCCCAGAGGATGAAGAGCCCCGGTGACAAAGAGCTCTCCCTTGGCCTTCAGCCAGAGGAGGGAAGCAGAGCCCTTGTCCAGGGTGGGAACTTCCTCCATTCCCAGGGCAGTGAGGCTGGGTGGCACCAACCTTCAGCATTTTGTTCAGAGTCACAGCTTCCTCCTCACATTCCAGCCTCAGCGATGAAATCCTTTGTGTCCATCCTCCTGGAAGAAACAGGAGAGGTTTAAGAAGTTTGAATGTTATGAGAATGCATCTTTGCAAAGATGAATTATCCAGTAAATGCTCTGCTCCAGTGGCTCCCAGGCAGCTGTTGTTGTTCCGTATTTCTACCAAAAAACCTGGAGATGTTTTCAACTTAGCATTATTTCACCAGGAACGTGTATGTCCTGAGGAAAACAGACACAAAGGGGGAGTTGCGCACAAGTGTTATTTAGAAATTCAGCTATAATCCCAGAAGCCCAAAGCTTGGAATTCCCACAATCACGGAATCCCAGACTGGTTTGGGTGGGAAGGGACCTTAAGATCGTCTCATTCCACACCTTCCACCGGACCAGGCTGCTCCAAGCCCTCACCAGCCTGGCCTGGAACACCCAAAAAAATCCTGCAGGAAGTCCTTTTTTTTCGGCTGAGAAGCTGCACATCCCTCATGACGCGCCCACCCTCTCCCTGTGGGTGTTTTTCACCCCATGGACTGATGCGGGTATCGGAGAAGGAGCCTGGTACCATCTGCCCTCGGGACGAGCTGTGCCATTTGGGGAGGGATGCAGAGCAAGAATTCTCAGGGAGTGCTTGGGAAGAGGAGCCATGGACCCACCCCACTGGGAGCTTGTGTGACTCAGCACAGAGGGCAGGGGCTGTTTGCTTTGGCACGGGATCCCTCCCAGCCACAGCAGCTTCCTCAGGCCACGACCTTTGCTCTCCGAGAGATTTATGGGGCACAAAGGCTTCCTCAGCCCTTTCCCAGCAGTTTGCAGACATCAGCCTCGTCTTGAGATGCTGCAGAAAAGCCCAAAAACACTTGAGTGAGACAGAGAGGTTTGTGCTAACCCATTCCTCAGCACGTGGAGTGATTGAAAACTGTTTGCATGCCTGCGTGTGACACATCCTTCACCCTTTTGGGGACAAACCACGAGATTTTTTTCCCCCAGAAAACGGCTAACGGGGTAATGATGGTGCGGTCAGTTTAATCCCATTTAATGCAGCTCCCGCTTCGTTGCAATTTTGAAGCAGTGGCTCAGAGGAGCTGAGCTCTGGAAGCTCATCCTCGTTTCCTGGGAGTATTCACGGTGCTGAGCGCTTCCCGCACTGATTGATCCGGGCACTGCAAAGAGGGGAGGCCACAGGTGTTCTTCTCCTGTTAGATATTCTGGATCCTTGGCTGTAATTCCTTACTCTCCTATATACACAGAACAAGATAAGGTACAACCCCAGCCTCGTTTAATAGGAAATATTAAGGCACACAGCCATGGAAAGAACAGGAAAAACCCACTGAGAGCTTTGAAAATAAAGATAATAAAATTGCATGTGTTTCGGGTTTAGGAAAATTCCCTCCTGGATGAGTGAAAGCACGGGAACCCTTTGTGCTTCTGGAACGTGCTCAGCTCTGCCCCACGTGAAGAATCATTCGGTACTGAATTCATGGTGCTCAGCAGATGATGAGGAGCAACACCAGGTAATCATTTTAAACTGATTTAAGCAGCTTTTTATCAGTTTAAACAGTTTAATCCTTCCACCTTTACAGATTCTTGTGTGAGAGTAATAGTGGGGGAGCATGGCACGAGTGAAATTGATGTTGTTAGGAATGAATGAGAGGGAGGGACAGTGACACTCAAACATTTATTTCTGAGGGGAAAGGAAGTCACTTAGAACAAGGCAATTCAGGTGAATCTCAGGTCTCCCAAGGGAAGTCAGAAGAGAGGACGAGGAAAACCACAACGTAATGGAACCACTCTGAGCTCCAAGTTTTCAGGGCAGCACAACTCACTTGGGCAATGACTGGAACAAAAAGGACAAATTCGGGATTCTTGTGTTTGAACACTAAAACGAGAGAGAGCTCTAAAGAGCATTCACCCTTTGAGGTTGTGTGCCCTCATCCCACCGTTTCTACAGGACAAGGAAGGAGATTCCATGTTGTTGTAAACTGACACAGGAGCGCCACACTGAATTTCTCCCAGCGAGGAAGCCTTGGACTGTAACGCTGCAGGGATTGAATAAACTCAAACGGGACAAGAGATCACAAACCAGCGCTCAAAATCCTCCCGGTAGCGTTGCTGAGACTCAGGATGCCATTCCAGGCCGAGGTTTTTTTTATTTTTCCAGGAATCCTTTGTCACTGCACTTGGCACAGCCAATCCCCCAGGGCTGTTGGAAGCTCTCAAAAGTGTTTTTGCAGAGCGAATTTGTGGGCGCGCAAAACTCTGCGACAAAAGCTTGCAGGGTGAAATCCTGATCCATAAGATTGGGAGGTTTTGCTTAATTGATTAAATGAAGTCAACCTAAGGAGTTTTGGTGAGGAAATCCCTAAAGCTTGTGACAGCTGTTCACTTCCATGCTTCCCCTTGGCCAAAATACTTTTCCAGGCCAAAATATTCTCATCCTACATCAGAAGTTGCAGTTTAATGTATTTGAGATGCTTATCCACTTTGTGGTTTTGCCTATTGCTTTGCTTATGGGGCAAAAAAAAAAAAAAAA
>VZRN01006000.1:2101876-2130318 GCA_013397935.1 Dasyornis broadbenti
AAAAAAGCCTTTGTGAGACTTAGGGAGATAAAATCTGCTTTTCTGGATCTTCCTTTAAATAATGATAAAACTGATCCCAGGTTAGAGGAGAGAGTTTCTGTGGGATCCTTTTGCCAAAGTGCTGGCATCTCGTCGCTGCCCATCTGGGTTACACGTCAGCTCAGTTTGAAATCCGTATGAGACCAGTTTAAAGGAGAAAATCAAAGTGCTGCTGTTCAAATTTCCCTGCATACAGCTTTACTTTCCGAAGTTATCCCTTTTTTTTTTCTGTGTATCGAGATTGTCTCCCTGGAGTTATGAAACTCGAGGTGCTCTGCAAGGTCAGTTATCTTTGAGCTCCCTCAAGTGGCAGTGAAAGTTTGGAATTTGTCACAGAAACCCTTGACTTTGTCACAGAAACCCTCGATTCTTTTTACAAAAAAACCCTTGAGTTGTCACCGAAATCCTTGTTTGTCACAGGAACCCTCGAGTTTGTCACAGGAACCCTCGAGTTTGTCACAGAAACTCTCAAATTTGTGGCACAACTGCTTTTCCAATGAAGCCTTGTAATTTAAAACCGTATCTTCCACAGCAGCGGTAGTAAACTGAGATGCTTGGCTTTCAGGAAATCGAAGCCAGTTTTGAGAGCTGAAAATGCGACCCATTAATTTAATAACAAAGTTCTCTTTTGACAGGACTCTGGAACGACACATATCGAGTGAAACGAAGCGTTTTATGTCCAGGAGGAGTTGGCAGCTGATTCACAACATGAGACCTGAATGTTTTGAGAAGTTATTTTGACTTTTTTTTAATGGTTCTTGATCAGATTCATGACAGCTCGAAAGTGAATGTTTTAATTTAGCCCATCAGGTAAAACTCAGCCCTTTCCTTTCTCAGCCTTTTCACCTTGAAAAGGGAAATAAATCCTTTGTTTAAGTCACAAGTGGTTTTGCCTCATTAAGAGCATATTTTATTCAAAAAGAGCCTATTTTAATCAAAAAGCACTTGATGCCCTGACAAAATTCAAGTCATTTTTGGTGCAAGAAGATGAAATTTGATGGAAGGCTGGAGATTTTTACAGTAAAAAAGTCATTTTTTTCAAGGGTTTGTCTAATATGGGAAGAACGTTTTGAAGCAAACAGCTCAAGAAAAATGACTTTGGAGAAGAGAAGCCTTCCAGTGTCTGAAGTGGGATACAGGGAAGCTGGAGTGGAACTGTTCATCAGGAGCTGGAATGCTAGGGCAAGGGGGAATGGCTTCCCACTGCCAGAGGGCAGGGATAGATGGGATATTGGGAAGGAATTGTTCCCTGGGAGGGAGGTGAGGCCCTGGCACAGGTGCCCAAAGCAGCTGCGGCTGCCCCTGGATCCCTGGCAGTGCCCAAGGCCAGGCTGGACAGGGCTGGGAGCAACCTGGGGCAGTGGGAGGTGTCCCTGCCATGGACGACCTTTAAGGTCCCTTCCAACCCAAACCATGCTGTGATTCCATGACTTTGATACTCAGGAGGACAATGGAGCACTTTTACAAGCTGCTGTGTTTCCCTGGATGCTTACTGAGGGATGGTTGCACCCTGGTCCTCAAACTTCATTTACATTTACATATTTACATTTATATTTACATATTTACATTTACATTATTTCTATTTATTTCCTACTTCTATTTATTTTCTCTTTCTATTTCCCAGGGCCGCTTTCTCCCGCTCACAGGCCCCAGGCCTCAGCCGGGCGCTGCCATGGCAACGGCTCACGTGGGCCCCGCCCACCACGTGACGAGCGTAGATCACGTGATGCGCGTGAACCACGTGACGTGCGTAGATCACGTGACGTGCGTGACTCACGTGGCGGCGCTCACGTGAGGCGGCCGCGATGGCGGAGGAGGAGCGGGCTCTGCTGGGGGACGATGGCGGCGCTGGCGGCTCCCCGGGGCCCCCCCGCGCCCTGCCCGCCGCCTGCGATCCCCGCCGCCTCCCGCACCGCCTGCTCGTCCTGGCCCTCATGTGCTTCCTGGGCTTCGGTGCGGGACGGGCCGGGCCGGGCCGGGCCGGGCCGGGGGGCTCCGTGTGGGGGATGCTCCGGTGTGGGGGGTGCGGGTGTGGGGTGCTCGGGTTTGGGGTGCCAGGACGGAGCCCTGAGCCGTCCCCTTCTCCTTGCAGGCAGCTACTTCTGTTACGACAACCCGGCCGCTCTCCAGACGCAGGTTCAGCGGGTGAGTCGCTGCCAGGGGGTTTTGAAGAACAGGGAGAGCGACCTTTTCCATGGGCGTGGAGTAACGGGATAGAGGGGAATGGCTTCCCGCTGGCAGAGGGGGAGATGGGATATCGGGAAGGAATCGTTCCCTGGGAGGGTGGGGAGGCCCTGGCACAGGGTGCCCAGAGCAGCCCTGGATCCCTGGGAGTGTCCAGGGCCGGTTTGGAGCAACCTGGGATAGTGGAAGGTGCCCCTGGGGTTGGAACAAAATGGACTTTAAGTCCCTTCCAGCCCAGCCCATCTGGGATTCTGTGAATTACGGAAAATGCCTTTGTTTCTGCATGGTTCTTCCTGAATACTCTGTGTCCCTCAGGAATAATCGCTTCCCTAACTCCCCCCGTGTTGTGCAGGACATGAAGGTGAACACAGCCCAGTTCATGGCTCTCTATGCCTGGTACTCCTGGCCCAATGTGGTTCTGTGCTTCTTTGGAGGTTTCCTGATAGACAGAGTGTTTGGAATTCGGTGAGTGCTGTGTTCGTGTCACTCATGCTCAGTGAATGCTGAACCAAAAACGCAGCTGAAGTTTAGGCTTTAAACCGTAAAGTTTTTTCACATTGCAATAAACTTTTCCCATTTTTTTTTCTACTCAGTTTAAGAATTTCCACCAGTAAGCAAGTTTCCTTTCCTGTGTAATTTAAATAAATTTGCTTCAGCAACACCACCTTGTCCTACCTGTGTTTGCTGAGCTGCACAATTTATTGCAGAGACCCTTTACTGCACACCAGCCTCCCCTTGTTTCCCTGCTGCAGGTCTGAAATAGCATCTTGTAGGGGAAGAAAAAAAGGGGATTCTGGTTATGCATGAAGTGATTTTATTTTCTTTCCAGGCTGGGCACTGTCATTTTCAGCATCTTTGTGTGTGTTGGGCAGGTGAGTGCCGGGGAGGGGGTGAAGGAAGAGCTGGGCCTGCGGTTTGTGTTTCCCGTGGGCTTGGACAGTTGGGAAGTGCGGTGGGAGAGCCCTGGGTTGTGCTGGAGTGACGGGGAAAAGGGAATCTTGGAATGTGGGTGGAATCCTGGGAAGGAGCCGCATGTTTTACGGGTTGGATGTGGAATTGGGTGAGGATGACACGGTCCCAGGTAGGATGCGATCAACAGCAGAGGGAGCGAAGACAAAAAAACAAAGCAGGAGTTGGATGTGAGGGATTTCTGGGAAGGGAAAAGCATTTTTGTTCCTGTTTGTTTTGTTCCTGGTCTGTCCCATACCCGAAATGCACCATTCCAGTTTCCTCCAATGCCGTTTGCAGGTGGTTTTTGCCCTGGGAGCACTGTTCAATGCTTTCTGGCTGATGGAAGTGGGCAGATTCATTTTTGGGTGAGTCTGGGAGAGCAGATTTGTGCTCTCTGAGGTAAGGCCGTCTAGAAAACTACGAAAACCAATCCTAGAAAGCTCTCCTAGAAAATTGCTGCCACTTGGAGTCAAAACTGTTGGATTCTGAGCCCTCTAAAGCTGAGGAATGCAGGATCTCCACTTTTTTCGCTTGTGTGGCTTAGAAAACAGAAAACAGGACTTTTCAGGTCTCGCGGAATCCAAAACCGTGGAACCACTGATCGTTCTTAAATCGCTGCAGTTCTGATTTTGAATCTTTGCCTTCTGTTGCCACCTGCGGATATAAACACGCATTAAATCCACCTGTACGCAGCCAGATTTCTCTGAAATTCCCTCACCCCTCCCTTAGACCTTGCCTGCTGCATTTTAAGGGTCTCCTTGTGCCTTGCAGGATCGGCGGGGAGTCGCTGGCGGTGGCGCAGAACACGTACGCAGTGAGCTGGTTCAAGGGCAAGGAGCTGAACCTGGTGTTTGGGTTGCAGCTCAGCATGGCCAGGATCGTGAGTCGGCACCAGGGCCCGGCCGGGAATGAGGGTGGGAGCTGTGCCCCTGCTTTGAGGGCTCCTTTGGGGAATTCCGCGGCACCCGGAGCCCGGGCGGGTGTTGGCCTGGGGGGGGACAGGGGGCTGGGCTCAGCTGGGGCTGGCTGAGCTCTACTTGGCTGCTGGGACTGCAGCCACGGATCCTTTCCTGGGGGCAAAATGAGGGAGAAGCGCTGCTTCCTGGTGCCCGTCAGGTGGGAATTCTGTTTGTTCAAATGCGCGACATCCAGCTCGGTTATTGAGCTCGTGATGCGGTGGTCACGGCACTGCTGAAGCCTTGGGGGAAGCACTGCCAGGTTCGGATCAAATTTCACTTTGTGATGCTGGATTTCTGTTGCAACGATTGATTTTGTTCCGAGCCAGCCCAGCAGGGAATCATTTGGATCCTTGTTCCTGGCGGTTCAAGTTCTCTGTGCAGCATTTTCCCTGCTCGTCTCCCACAATCCCCCGTGCCTGCTGTTCCCGTTGAATTCCTGGAGCCGGGGAGTGCTGGGTGCCTGACGTGGCTCTGTTCTGCCTAGGGGAGCACGGTGAACATGAATATTATGGGATGGATCTACTCCCGAGTCCAGCATCTCCTGGGCTCCGCTGGTCCCAGCACCCTTGGCTTGGCTCTGCTCATAGGTCAGTGAGCTTTTACCTGGCACGTGTGTCGATGATTTATTAATTAGTCCCTTCCAAGCGATTAATCAATCACTTCAAATCTGTTGGAGCGAGGAAGAGCAATTCCAGCACCTTTCGGATCAGGAGTGCAGAGCCACGGAGCTCCGGTCTGGCAGGGTGTGCTGGGTTCAGTTTTCCTTGTGGGAGAATTCAGAGCAATGAAAAATGAGCTCAGCTCGAGATCCAGGGAAGAGGATTCCAAGACCACGGAATCCCAGACTGGCTTGGCATGGAAGGGACCTCAAAGGCCATCCATGCCAGGCTGCTCCAAGCCCTGTCCAAGCTGGCTCCGGGCAGGAATTTTCCCAGCTGGTGAAACCTTTGCTCTCACTTCCTCTCAGGTTCCTGCAGCTGCTGAAGTGCCTGGGGCAGTTTTGGGGTCGCCAAATTTCGAGTTGGTGGCTTACGGGGATGAAAGATTTCACATCCTCTGAGCAAAGGGCGGGCTTGAAGCATTTCCTGAAGGGGGTCAAAGCTTGCCTGTGGTTGTCTGATTGGAGAAGTGAAATTGGAACAATTCTGGGGTGTGTTCCCTTCCCTCAGAGCCGTGGGCAGGGAGACTGTGGTGCTGGGAGTGAAGGCCAGGCTTTGTTTGTGAATTTGTGATGCAGCAAAACCCCAAACCAAGAAAACCCAGCAAGGAAACCCTTGCTGGGCTGTGATCCCAGGAGCTGTGAGCGTGTCACCGTTTCCTCGGATGCCGAGTGTTTCCGTGGCCTCAGGCCTTTTGGGAATTCCTCTTGGCTGTGCCGAGTGGGAGGGGCGGCCACGTTTTAAATAAAACCAATTTGTGTGCAACTCACGATCAATTTCTGCTCCAAGGCACTTCGGTTTTACACTTCAATCTTTGAGCTGTGCAGCTCCTGAGCCTGAAAGCTGCCATTAAACCTGGTGTGCCTTGGTATGTCCAACGAAACCCGCACCGGCTGGGCTGAAAAGCCAAATTCCTGCTGGAATTGCTGCTGGAATTGCTGCTGGAGCTGCCAGCTGACCTTGTGCTGTTCTTCCCTCAGGCGGTGTCACTTGTCTCTTCTCGCTGAGCTGTGCTTTGGTCCTGGGTTACCTGGACAGGAGAGCAGAGAAGCTGCTGTGTAAGGAGCAGGGCAAAACGGGTGAGTGCAGCTGCTTCACAGCTGTAATCCTCATCTTCAGTTCGTTTCGAGGCGAAATCCTGGTTTTAAGCACCGCTTGAACAGGCAGAGGCACTGACATCTTTTGTCGTACAAACAAAAGTTCACGCCTGGTTTGATCCGTGCCATGGCCGCTCCGTGGCCGCTCGTTCCTTGTTTCCTTGGAGCTGCCGTGATTTCCTTTAGGAGTGCAGAGCCACGGAGCTCCGGTCTGGCAGGGTGTGCTGGGTTCAGTTTTCCGTGTGGGAGAATTCAGAAAAATGAGCTCAGCTCGAGATCCAGGGAAGAGGATTCCAAGACCACGGAATCCCAGACTGGCTTGGCGTGGAAGGAAACCTCAAAGGCCATCCATGCCAGGCTGCTCCAAGCCCTGTCCAAGCTGGCTCCAGGCAGGAATTTTCCCAGCCGGTGGAGCCTTTCCCTGCCCCAGAGTGTTGGATTCTCATCCCTTGCCGAGGCCTTGGAGGCAGCGACGGTCTGTCCTTGGCTCTGGGGGTTTAACCCTGGATCTCCTGCAGCGGCTCCCACTGGGTGAGCTCCACCCAGGCAGGGCCAGGGCTGTGCTCTGGGAGGGCTCCGGGATCTCCTGGGTGTCGATCCAGCGGGGATGGATCCCGGACCTGCCCACCCTGACCGATTCCCTGCTGCAGGAGAGGTGATCAAGCTGACGGACGTGAAGGATTTCTCGCTGTCCCTGTGGCTCATCTTTGTCATCTGCGTCTGTTACTATGCCGCGGTTTTTCCCTTCATCGGCCTCGGCAAGTAAGTGCCGCTCGCTTTTCCAGCTTTTCCCTTGGAATTTTGGCCAGGCTTTTCACCGGCCGCTTCCAAACCTTCCCATTTTCCTGCTGAGCTGCGTGGGAATCACCATGCTGAGGTGTCAGAGCTCCAGGAGCGTGGGGAATGTTCGATTTCCCGATTAAAACCTGATCCACGTTTAAAGCATGGGGTGAATTTTGGGGTGGAATTTAGGAATTTAGTTGTCCGGTAGGATTCCTTCCGCAATTACAACTTCATATCTCATTTTTTTTAGGTTAAATATTGTTTGTAGACTTGGAATGTTTTTCCCAAAGTGTAATTTGAATGATCCTTAGATTAAAATCCCTGGAGTCTGATAACAAGCTCCTAAATTAATTGTAAATGAGAATCTCTGATATTTCTGTCAGAACTGTGTTTAATTCTCTTATTAATGAGATTCTTGCGTCTTTGTCGAGCTTAATTTTGATTTCATGTCCTTCAAGTCTGCATTCTCCTAAATAGTTTCATTTTTTTTTTCTTCCTTCAGGGTTTTCTTCATTGAAAAATTCAGATTTTCCCCTCAAGAAGCCAGTGCAATTAACAGGTATATTGTGGTTAATCAAACGAGTGACGCTGCCGGGTTTTAGGCGTTCAGGATGTATTTCTGGGCTCTGGGCAGGTGGGAAGAAATTTGGGATCTCCTCTGACCTGGATTTAAGTGGAGAAATAATTCCACACGGCCCAAGGAACAGCTGGGAAGCGTGGATGTGGTTTTTGATTAAAACTAGATGTTCACATCGGAGAGAAAAACCTCTGAAGGGTTTGATTGTGATATTTTGCGATTCTTTTCTGAGTGACAAAGCAGTTTTATAACAACACCGAAGTTTCGTGGTTGGAGGGTGAATTTGGCAAAACCCAACAAGAAAACTCTTGCTGGGCTGCGATCCCAGGAGCTCTGAGTGTGTCACCATTCCCTCGGATGTTGAGTATTTTCATGGCCTCAGACCGTCTGGGAATTGTGAATCACTGGGATTTTTTGGGCTGTGTTTTCTTACGGCCTCACAGTCGACCAAGGACTCTGGTGGTGTCAAATCTTTCAGTTTTTCCTCTTTCCCAGCATTGTTTACATCATCCCAGCCCCGTGTTTTTGGTGTCAAATCCTTCAATTTTCCCTCTTTTCCAGCATTGTTCACATCATCTCAGCCCCCATATTGGAGATGTTAAATCCTTTAATTTTATCACCTCAGCCCCATGTTTTTGGTGTCAAATCCTTCAATTTTCCCTCTTTCCCAGCATTGTTCACATCATCTCAAGCCCCCATGCTGGAAGTGTTAAATCCTTTAATTTTATCACCTCAGCCCCATGTTTTTGGTGTCAAATCCTTCAATTTTCCCTCTTTTCCGGCATTGTTTCCATCATCTCCTCCCCATGTTTTTGGTGTCAAATCCTTCAATTTTCCCTCTTTTCCGGCATTGTTTCCATCATCTCCTCCCCATATTTTTGGTGTCAAATCCTTTCATTTTCCCTCTTTTCCAGGATTGTTTCCATCATCTCAAGCCCCCATGCTGGAGATGTTAAATCCTTTAATTTTTTCATCTCATCCCCGTATTTTTGGTGTCAAATCCTTTCATTTTCCCTCTCTTCCAGCATCGTTTACATCATCTCCGCGCCCATGTCGCCGGTGTTTGGGCTGCTGGTGGACAAAGTGGGCAAGAACATCATCTGGGTGCTGTGTGCCGTGCTCACCACGCTGGCCTCTCACATCATGCTGGCCTTCACCTTCTGGAACCCCTGGATAGCCATGGTAATTTGCTTTTCTGGCCTCGCGGCTACACAGAAATCAAATCCGATCGAATACTGCTTCGATGAATAGAAAATGTGCGTTAAGGTGGAAGAAGCTGCTCGCCCCGTTGCTGAATTCCTGTGCCAGCTGCTCGTTTTTCCCCTAAAAGTCGTTCTTTTGATTTATTTCTGTTCTGTTGGTTTGTTTCTGTTATTATTACTTAAACTGCCTCTGTGCTGGATTGAGCCTCAGTAAAAATCTGCGTTAGTGAGGGCAGATTCCTTGAAAAACTAGTTTGGAGCTGAGGTTTATGGTGCTCACCAGTGGGGCAGGGCTGAAAAACTTCGATTTTCAGGCTTTTTTTAGTGAGATGCAGCTCTGAGCGTTCAGGTCCCGCTCTTTAATTAACAGAATTTAATTTGGGGGATCATTCCTGGAAGAACTTTTCCTTCCAAATGTGGATATTTAGAAGTTCATTGCACAAAGCGTCGCTCGAGCTGTTTTGGGTTTTTTGTTTTTTTTTTTCCTTGAGAGTTTGGGTTGTTTGTTTGCTTTTTGAGGGTTTTTCTTTGGTTTTTGGGGTTTTNGGAGGAAAGAATTGGAAGAGAAAGGGATTAAAAGAGAAAATACTGCTCTGCTCCGTTCATTTATCGCTTTCACACCGCAAGCGCCTCTCCTCTAACACTGCCTGCCTGTGCCTGTGTCCCCAGTGCCTGCTGGGAGTGGCCTATTCCCTGCTGGCCTGTGCCCTGTGGCCCATGGTGGCCTTCGTGGTCCCAGAGCACCAGCTGGGAACTGCCTACGGATTGTGAGTATTTCCAGGGATTTGGGCAAGGCCGGGGCACTGGGAGGAGCAGGGCACGGAGGGGGAGGCTGGGATCGTTCAGCCTGGGGAGGAGAAGCTTTGGGGTGACCCCAAGGCCTTCAGGGAGTTCCAGGAAACGTGGAGAGGGACTGGGGACAAGGCATGGAGGGACAGGACACAGGGAATGGCTGCCAGGGGGCAGGGATGGATGGGATCTTGGGAGGGAATTGGTCCCTGGGAGGCTGGGGAGGGGCTGGGATGGAGTTCCCAGAGCAGCTGTGGCTGCCCCTGGATCCCTGGAATGTCCAAGGCCAGGCTGGAGCAGCCTGGGACAGTGGGAGGTGTCACCAGCAGCAGGGGTGTGGCCCTGGGTGGGATTTAACTTCCCTTCCATCCCAAACCATTCCTGAGGCTCCTGAACCGCTGGATCCGATCGGATCCAGCACATTCCTGGCTCCCAGCAGCTCCAGGTTCATGCAGCGGGGAGCCCCGGCTGCTCTGGGCACGTGGGGCCGGGACAGAGCACGAGGCCCCGGGGGGAGGCACTGAAACTTCTGCGAAACCGAGCTCACGGCTTCCCCACGGCCCAACAAACGGGGCAGGGTTCACCTCCTCACCCACCGAGGAGCTTCTCCTGAGGAAAAACCCGTGCCCGTCCTCGCGGGCTGGCAGTGAGGCTGTTGTGCTCTGTGCCCAGCATGCAGTCCATCCAGAACCTGGGCCTGGCCGTCATCGCCATCGCCGCGGGGATGATCCTGGACACGCGGGGCTACCTCTTCCTCGAGGTCTTCTTCAGCGCCTGCGTCTGCTGTGAGTGTGGAACATCCTGGGAATGGCTGCAGGGAGCTCGGCTGGGCCCGCTTTGGCTGCGTATTTCCCGTGAAATAACCGGAATTCTTCTTGGAGAGGTGTCAGTGCTGAGATGAGCTCGCGGCCCCAGTGGGTTTGGGAGTTTTCCTTGAGGTGGAAAGGGTCACGGTGTTTTAAAAACCAGAGTGAATGGAGATAAAACGGTTCTTTAAAAGCCTAAGTTACGAGTTTAAAGTGAAAATCTCGTCTGAATTGCCGCGTGCCGCGAGCACACAAAGGCAAAAAGCTGCTCTGAGTTATAACTGCCGCGAGAAACGGTGGTTGTGGGGCTAAACTGTTGATTTTTGGTCATTTACTGTCGGCTAAACCCGTCCCTTCCCTTCCCAGTGTCGCTCATAGCCGTGGTCACGCTGTACTTCGTGAATCACCTCACAGGTGGGTGCTTCACCTCCGTTTCTTCTTCTGTAAAATCATTCCCCTGAGAACTCCTGGGGGGAGCTTTGATACTGAAGATGCAAAAATACCGAATTTTAAAGGTCTCAAGGTGCCCATTTCTGCTGTTCCAGGTGGTGATCTCAACTGGTCCGCACAGAAGAGGCAAAAACTGCAGAAAGCCGCTGCAGCTGAGTAAGTCCAAAGCCGGGAAATACCAGAGTCCTTAGGAAATGTTTGTCCTGAAGGGATTCAGTCGAGCTTTGCCTGGAGTCTGGTTTATATTGGATTTATTCTCTCGCCAGGCTGTGTTGGGGTTTCATATCCCTGCCTCCTGTGGATCAATATTTGAGGTAGCAGTGACCCAGCTGTTCTTTCCTGGCACTTTTCCCTCCTGTTTTCCTTTATTTCGGTGGCTTTCCAGCTGAAATGTGTTAAAAAAAAAAAAAAAATGGTCGTGGCTCGAGTCTGAATCCCAGCTCTGCTGGGAAACTCAGATCTGTGCCCAAACGCTGCTGGTTACGGTGAGAAGGTTTTGGTTTTAGTGAAAAAATGGGGCCAGGACCTCTCAGCGAAATGGGATTCACTTCCTTTGAAAGGAAATGGGGCACTTGAGGTGGCAGAAATGGTTGGAATAAGGGAATTTGGAGCGTTCACGGAATGGTTTGGGTTGGGAAGGAGCTGAAAGCCCTGCCAAGGCCAGGGACAGCTCCCACAGCCCAGGCTGGTTCATCCAATTAAGAATTAAAAGACGTTTCATCGTTCTTGATTGAACGTTTTTTGTGTGAAAGAATAAATCAGTTTATAGCAAATCAATCAACCAATAAATCAATTTATGGCTTTCAAACCCACACCCGTGGAACCCCAGCCGCTGCTGTGTGAAAAAACACGGAATTTTTCCTTAGGAATGCTCTCTGTTCTGACCTCGTTGAGCTCAGCAGCTCCCTCAGATCTCAGAGCAAATTTCCTTTCATTTTGTTGGAATTCTTGATTTTCTAATGGGTAATCCCGTCTCACCTGCAGATACTGTACATCACACAGCTTATTTTTGTATTTATATATTCTATTTTAATATATAGAATCCATTTATGTATTTTTTTATAGATTTAATCCAGATAAAGAATTTGTTAATATCTCTTGTAAATGGATTTATGGACTGCAGTAAAACCGGGCTGTGTCCACGTGGAGGCGCTTGAATTAATCCCAAAAAACCCCAAAGCCAAAAAACCTGAGCGAGGCCTGGCCGGGAGATTTGTGAGGTTTCATGGGATTTTGTTTCTTGTTCTTCCTGCGCCTCAACCTTGAGGAAAGCTCAGGGAAATTAAAATTAAAACCCTGACTTAATTAGGATGGGTCTCCTTGAGCCAAAAGGGTTTTAAATAGAAAATTTTAAATGCAGAACTTTAAATACGAACACACCAAAACCTGGTAGATCTTGAAGAAGACTCAAGGAAATTAAAATTAAAACCCTGACTTAATTAGGATGGGTCTCCTTGAGCCGAAAGGATTTTAAGTAGAAAATTTTAAATACAAACACACCTAAACCTGGTCAGTCTTGAAGGAAACTCAGTGAAATTAAAACCTCACTTAATTATGGTGGGTTTGAACCAAAAGGATTTTAAATAGAAAATTTTAAATACAAACACACCTAAACCTGGTCAGTCTTGAAGGAAACTCAAGGAAATTAAAACCTCACTTAATTATGGTGGGTTTGAACCAAAAGGATTTTAAATAGAAAATTTTAAATACACACCTAAACCTGGTCAGTCTTGAAGGAAACTCAGTGAAATTAAAACCTCACTTAATTAGGATGAGTCTTCTTGAACCAAAAGGATTTTTCATACAAATTTTAAATACAAAACCATGAAAACCTGGCCGAGCTTGAAGAAAACTCAAGGAAATTAAAACCTGACTCGATTACGATGGGTCTTAAGATAGGACTTAATTATGATGGGTCTCCTTGAGCCAAAATGATTTTTAATACAAAATTTTAAACACGGACACACCAAAACCTGGTCAGTCTGGAAGAAAACTCAAGGAAATGCGAACCTCACTTCACTAGGATGAGTCTCCTTGAGCCAAAAGGGATTTTAAATCCAAAATCTGAGACACGAGCCCTCCCAAACTTTCGGGATTGTGCGTCCAGACGGATCGGCCGCTCGGCGCCGCGCCCCAGCTGCCGAGATCGCCGAGGGTCCCGCGGGCATCGCGAGTTGCTGCGTGCAGTGATGGTGTCGCTGTTTCTTTCAGAAAGGACAGCTGAGGGGCAAAGCGGGGAGCCCTGCCCAGCGCCGCCCCAGCCCGGAGAAGGAAGGAAGGGAAGGAGTGTCTGGGTTGCACTGTAGTTTTCTGGAAGATTCCTTAACCCCTTCCTGGCCTCTGCAGCGTCCCTGCCCTGCAGCCGCTCCTCACCGACGCCAAATTCCTTTCGACCTGGGCCGGCCCTCACGGCCACACCTGCAGAGGAATCCTCCCGTGTCCTCACCTCGCTGGGGTGGATGGCTTGGGATCAAAGAGCAATTTTTATTCTGGGGTAAAGCTCCCCCCAGAGCTCCCCACGGGTCACTGCTACCGCTTTTGTCGCTGTCTCCGTGCAGAAACCACTTCCTGAAACGCGTTCCCGGCCTTGGGTCTGTTTCCTTTCAACACTTCGCGGGGAAAGAGCCACGGGGGCTCTGCTCACATGGACTTTTTTTTTTGTAGGAGATTTCTGAATTCCGAGACCGCTGAGCGGTCTTTTACTGCCTCCTCGATTCTCTTTGTATCGCAGGGTTTCTTTTAAGGGATATGAAAGTTGGTTTAACAGAAAAGCTGTTACAGAAGCTCCCTGAGCACGTTGTAATTGTGAAAAACCAAAAAAAAAAATAAAAAAAGGTTTCTCTTTCTGCTGAAATCTTGAAGTGAAATTAAAGGAACCTGCAGAAAACAGCCTCTCTCTTTCTTTGCACTGAATTATTTTATCCTGAATTATTTTACCCTAAATTATTTCACCCTAAATTATTTTATCCTGAATTATTTTATCCTGAATTATTTTATCCTGAATTATTTTATCCTGAATTATTTCACCCTGAATTATTTTACCCTGAATTATTTTACCCTCAATTATTTTACCCTCAATTATTTTACCCTCAATTATTTTACCCTGAATCATTCACCCTCCACACCTCAATCTTCTGCCCCCAAACATTTCCCAGGGATTAAAATCAGAATATTTCCCCTCTTTCCCTGCTTGGCTCGGCACTGCCCGGGGCAAACCTTTTTTGTGGCACTTTTCTCTTGCAGCGCAGAAGAGCAGGAGCGGCTCAGACGTCGGAACGAAGAGGATTTGGCAAAATTGCTGCCCCAAGCTGCCGCCTTTAGTTTAAGGAATAAATACCTGTCCAAACTCGGAGCTCAGGTATCTCTGACAGGGGGTTCGCAATTTAAAACCGCAGCAGTGAGGGGTTTATTGGAGGGATTTGGCTGTTTTTAACAGCAGTTCCACCTCGGAGTGAGGTTTTTGAGATTTGTTCTCAAAAAAAACCTCGCAAAAATTCAAAATAATTCAAAATCTAATGAAGGAAAGCCATCAATGGCCAGCCCCGGGAGCTGAGGAGCGTTTAATGATCCAGGAATGTCTTCATTTTATTTTTTTGCAGCTCCCAGCTGATCACGGCTCCTCCGTACCAACCCTGGCCCCCAGAAGTGCCTTGAAATAGCGCCTTGGCCCTGTGGAGCAGCAGGAATTCCTTGAATTTCCTGGGACACAGAGCAGCCGCTCCGTGCCTTTGCTGCAAGCCCAGATCCTAGATTGGAAATTTTGGGCTCAAACTCCTCCTTCCTGGGCAATTCCAGGGCTCCTGGTGGGAAACGGTGGCTCTGGTGGAAGCTCTGAGTCGCTGCCCCAGCCTCAAATACTCCGTGAGCGGCTGGGTCGGAAGGCAGGGTTTGATCTCTGGGTGCGAAACGGGAGAATTTAAATGGCTGGGGTGAGCCCGGATGGAAGCGCGGGGCTCCTTCAGCCTCTCCTCTTGGGCTCCTTGGCTGCTCCCGTTCGTTTTTCTGGGAGAAGAAGGGGAGGAAAAGCTCCCGAGCGAATATTTGAGAGGAAACTCCCAATTCCAGAAGGGCAGCAAGTGCTGACCCTGGAATCTGCACGAGGGCAGGGACAGCAGTGACCTCCTGCGAGCCCTGAACAATGCGAAAATTGATGTGTTTGTAAGAGTTGGTGACTAAAAATTATAAAAAGAGCTCGAGCGGGAACTGAATTTTTGCTTCCAGGGGGAAAAGCCTTCAATTCCATGGTGGAAACTCCAGGTTTTCCCATCCTTTCAGGGCAAGGCTCCGTGCTGAACAGGGAGTTCCTGGAGCTCCCGCAGAGTTCGTTTTGCTGTGGTTTAATTACTGCTCGAGGTAATTGGATAAATTATCCCTGCGCTGAGCTGGTCCCGCTCGAGAGGGCGGGAGCAGGGGGGGAGCGTTCCCGGGATGGCTCCAGGGAATCCTCGTGTGCCACGAAACGCCCAGGAGCCTTTGTTTGGCTGCAGAGAGAGAGAGGAGTTTAGTAGAATAAAAATTAAAATTATTATAGATAATTATCATTAATAATATCATCATTATCATGTATAATAATAACCATAAAGTTACACCTTATGTAGAATATTTCAATTTTTCGCCGACACTAATTGAAGCAGAGCTCTTGCTCCTAAAGTTGGTTTTAAAGGAGACTTTGCAGTGGAAATTTCTTGGATATTCCTGGAAAAGCTCTCCAGAAATTGGCTGAAAAGTCGTGGATTCTGAAGGAATGTGGGAGAAGGAGGTCGGGAACTCCCAGCCCTCTGCTGGGTTGCCCTGGTGCTTTCTGGGCCCCTCGGAGCTCGGGTGCTTGGTTTGCTGCTTGGGTTCCTTGCGGATTTGTGGGGTTTGGGTGTTTCTAAATAAAACCTTCCCATGGACTCTGGCACTCGGATTTTTCCGGGCTGTGGAGGGAGGGATGTGGTGCTGCCCTTTGGGGTTTTTTTCCCTGCGAGGGGGAGGAATTTGGGGGAAGTTTCTCTTGGAGGATCCAAAGCTGCTCCCTCTGACGCGCTTTTCTTTCTTAGGGAGGGCGAGAATTTAATTTTTTTTTGTTGTTGTTGTTGTTGTTGTTCAGCTCTTGCTTGTCTGGAATTCACACATTTTGGGTTGGAGAAACTCCTCTGCTGCTCCCTCAGGGTTTAACATTTCCTGTCTGTCCCTGCAGTTCCTGTTTTCCTGAGCTTTGTTTTCAGTTCCTGAATTCCCTGTTCCCTTGAGGGTCCCGCTCCAGTCCTGGGGGGGATTCCTGCAAACGGGACAAATTCCCGCGGCAGCTGCAACCCCTCCAGGCAGGATCTGGCTGAGGGTGGAAAAGGGATTCGACCCTCGCTAGGTAGCGATGGGAACGCCTGATTTACTGAAAATAGCTCAGAATCAGGGATTTCCTGGACGATTTCCTCAGAGTCTGCTTCACGCCCCGGCCCGAAGCGGCTGGGGATCCCTTTGGAAAGTGGGGCAGTGGGTGGGATCCATGGAAGAGGTGGGAAGGGAGCTTTATCCCAAGGAATTCGCCGTTTCTCAGGGATCTCTCACTAGGGGTCAGCACTGCCGCGCCCACGGCTCGGCAATGTTGGCTCTCGTTGGGATTTAAAGCCTTCAAGGCTGCAGTTCCTGGGATTTGCTGTGACAATTCCCAAGGCTTGGTCCCGGTACAGCTTCTCCATCCCTGGGAGTGTCCAAGGCCAGGCTGGAGCAGCCCGGGACAGGGGAAGGCGTCCCTGCCATGGCACCGGCTGGGATTTGATGTCCCTCCATCCCAAATCCGGCTGGGATTCCGTGATTCCATGGAATGGAGTCCGTTTTTTGGGAACAGCGCCTCGCCCCCTCAGTTCTCTGCGGCGGAATTCATTTCCAGGGTGGGTCAGATCTTGCTGGTCTCCATTAGGGGAGGCTCCGGGTGGACGTGAGCAGGAATTTCCCCATGGGAAGGGCGCTCAGGCCTTGGAATGTCCTGCCCAGGGGGGTTTGGAGTCCCCATCCCCGAGGTGTCCAAGGAATTCCTGGATGTGGCACTCAGGGCTCTGGGCTGGGGATGGGGCACAGCTTGGACTCCGATCCTGGAGGGCTTTTCCAGCCTCAGATCCTGGCATTCCAGGGTTATTCCCTGTGGCACTGAGTGGCTTTGGGAGCCGCTCTGTCTGTTCCGGCTGGACCCGACCTTTGGGGAAAAACCTGATCCCTGTGGGATTTGGGGCTGGAATCTCTTTGTTCTCCGAGCCCAAGGTGTTTCCTGCCAGGAAACGGAAGGAAGGAAACAATTCCCGCACTGTTTTCCCTGAAGAAGCCGCTCCTGCTGGGATTGGATTCAGCAGCTGTGGGTCGGTAAACACGGGGCTGCTCCTCAAATGATCCCAATTAGGGTCAGCCCTTAATTAATGGATTCGTTGGTGATTACAAAGCTCTGAGTGTGGGCACCGAGCAGCCGGGAAGGGCAGGGATCCAGCCCCGGAGGAGCCGGCTCATCCCGCATTCCTGCCGGCAGCTGGAATGAGCATGGAACATCCCAGGAAAGGCTGGGCTGGGGCAAAGCCGGCAGGGAATGCTCAGGAGTCCCTCAAATCCCGACGGGAATTCGCTGAATCTCCTTCAACCCCAGACCTCAGGACATTTCTAAAAAAATCCCACTTGGTTCCCAGAACCGGGGGATGTCTGCAGGTGAGCGTTTACGTGGATGTTTGATATTAATTTACATTTTGAGATCCATCTCTTGGGGTTTATTTCGCAGCAGGAACAAATCAACTTTGACTTTCTGGAGCAGCCCAGGTGTTTTTGGGGTGCCCGTCCTGCATTTCAGACCCCCGGGAAGATGAAATTCCGAGCAAACCTCGACTTCCCAATCCATCCCAACCTGCAGTGCTCACACCAGCTCACCAAAGCCAATTTCCCAGGTTTTTATATTAAAAAAAAAAAAAATTACGTGGATGTTTGATATTAATTTACATTTTGAGATCCATCTCTTGGGGTTTATTTCGCAGCAGGAACAAATCAACTTTGACTTTCTGGAGCAGCCCGGGTTATTTTTGGGGTGCCCGTCCTGCATGTCAGACCCCGAGGAAGACGGAATTCCTCGACTTCCCAATCCATCCAAACCTGCAGTGCTCACACCAGCTCCCCAAAGCCAATTTCCCAGCTTTTTATATTAAAAAAAAAAAATCACTTCCAGCAGTTTGCAGCGAGACTGGCGGTGACATCCCAGCTTAGGAAAGGTGTCAGGAACGATGGATACGAACAGGAAAAGCGGAGGGAAAGCTGAGGGGGAGGCATGGCATTCCCAGGCTTCATTTAAATACAACAGCTCTGCATTTCCATGGATTGATTTTCCTGCCGATGGATTCAGACGTGAATACAGTGATTTATTGCGGATTGACTCGAATGTCAATTTTATTTCAGAGCTGACTCCGGGAAAAACCTCTCCCTGCTCGCGCTGGAATTTGGAATTCGGGGCTTTGTTCTGCAAATCCAGCGCCCAGACCTTTTGGGATGGCTCCTGAAATGAGGGAACAGGAGCAGAGGTGACCTGGCTCGGGGAATTCCGTGTCCTGGAATTGGTTTTGGGATTTCCAGGGCGGTGGGAGGCTGAAGAAGGGGAGCGCGTCCCATGGTTTGGAGCGTCCTGACCGTGCGGCCTCTGAGTTGGACAAGGGGGAATGGCTTCGCACGGACAGGGGGCAGGGATAAATGGGATATCGGGAGGGAATTCCTCCCTGGAAGGGTGGGGACGCCCTGGGGCGGATTTCCCAAGGATTCCCCTGGATCCCTGGAAGTGCCCAAGGCCAGAGCTGGGCGCAGCCCGGGACAGTGGGAGGTGTCCCTGCCGTGGCAGGGGTGGGGTGGGATGGGCTGGGCTTTAAGGTCCCTCCCAACCATTCCATGGTTCTGGCATCGTGCTCGCTCTCACAACCCCCCACCCTCACGTTCTGTGCCGTTTCCATCCCATTTGAATTAGAGCTTTAGAGCTGCCAGATGGAAAACGCCGTCCGCAGGCTCCGCTTTCCCCCCTTCGCACGGAACAATTCGTTTTCCCTTCGCCTCTTTTCCCTCGTTTTCTGCTCTCGCTGTGCCCAGGCTGCTCGGGAGGGCTCATTCCCGAGCTTAACCCAATCAGTGCCCTCAGGAGGAGCGGCTGATGGCGGCCACATCCTCCCGAGATCCATCACCGCAGCGTTCCCTAACAGCGTCGGCCTCCCGGTGAACCACGCACCTCCAGGAGCTCCTTCCAGCCGGGAGCGATCCCGCTTTCCCCAGCGCCGACGGGAATGTTGAACGTGCCCAGGGCGTGGCTTTGCTGGGGGATTCATCCGCGTTTTTCTGCCTGGATTGGATGCGGCACTTCCCGAGCTGCAGATGTGAGTCCTCGAGGCTCCACCGCGGACAGCGGGAAGTTCCCTTCGAGGGGCTGCAGCTCTTGGAATCAGGAACTCAAACGGATTCCCGGAGCTGCGGGGTGGAAAGGCAGGAATTCCAGTGCCTCCATCCGTTCTCCGTGCTTGGAACGAAGGTGATCCGTTTCTCCGGGAAGCAAAGCCCCTTGGGGGCCTTTAAACCAATTTAAATGGGAATGGAAGTGGCACAGAGCGTATGGATGGGGGGTTATGGAAGTGACCGCGATGCCGGAATCATGGAATGGTTTGGAGGGACCTTCGAGCTGATCCCGTTCCACCCCTGCCCTGGCAGGGACACCTTGCTCCAGAGGATCCATGGATAGGGAGGGACGGATGGAGTGAGCTTTGTCTGGCCCCAAACAGGGATGGCCAAGCTTCAGGCTCACAGATCAATCCCTCAGGCACTTCCCAGGATCCCAGGGGTTGGAGCGGTTTCACGGAATCACGGAATTACAGAATCCTTAAGGTTGGCAAAGGTCTCTGAAGGCACCCAGCCCAGCTGGCAGCTCAGCACCTCCCTGCTCCCACGAAACCACGGCCTGCAGTGCCACATCCACGTTTTTTGAACAATCCCAGGGATGGGGACTCCACTGAATTCCCCGTTTGCTCAGACTTCCCTGTGCTCGTGGGAATGTTGATGGAATAACCTGGCACAAAAGCCCATTCCAGCCTCTCCGGACGCTCATCTCGAGGGAAACGTTCCCTGCTCCTCTCTTTCCCAGGCTCCCCAGGGAACGGGCGCGGCCCCGAGGCTGCCAGAGCTCCAGGAATATTCGGACAGGGATGCACAGGGTGGGGTTGGTGGGGTCTGTGCAGGGCCAGGAGCTGGACTGGCTGATCCCTGTGGGATCCAGCTCAGGATACTCTGGGATTCGTTTCTGTTGGTTTCCGCAGGAAAACCGGAAGTGGGAAGTGGAGACAAAATGAGTTTTTCCCCTACAGATCATCTTTGCATTAAGTGAATCCTTGGGCAATAAAATTTAGATTTAGGTTTCCTAAATGAAGCAGAAACGCAGCAAATCCTGCTCAAAACCGGGAGCAGCAGATTCCCACGTCCTGGCTGCTGCCGCTCCCTGGGCTCCTGCAGGAATGTGGGAAGGAAACAGGGGCGGTCGTTAAGTTCTTCACCCTGGCCTGGGATAATTGCACTTAATTACGATCCATCCTCAGTGGGAAATGTTCTTTTCCGGGAGAACCTTGCAGGAAGGGATCTGCTGCTCCAGGGGGGTGCAGATTCCAGCTCGGATGCTCGGAGGAAAATCATTATTCCTTTCCCAGCTCCTGGGGTTGGGAGCGAATTAACGGCAGCTTGGCATCATTAGGCGTTAATGAGCTCCCTCTGATTAATTTTTCCTGGTGGCTCTCCCCTGCTCCATGCGTCGTTCCCAGCCATTCCGTTTCCTAGGCACGAGGGCCTCGAGCCGGCTGGAGCTCGATGGGATCTCCCATCCTTTTTACCGGTGAGTTACGGAATGTCCCCGGGAATGGGGAATCTTTGGCCACGCTCAGCAGCCTCCTGCCGCCCTCTGTGCTGCTGCTGCTCCCCGGCTGCTCCTCCACAGCCCTGTGGGGCTCTTTCTGCCATCCCAAACTCCTTCCCGAGCTCCGGGAGCGCTTCAGTAAAAACCGGGCGCCGGGGGAATTCTGTTGTGGAATATCAAAGCCGGTATTTATTTGCGAGAGTCGCTCGGGGCGGCCTAACTGGAGCGAGTTTTGTGCTCGGGCTGCAGAACGGGGCAATAAAAACCCGGGACTGATGTTCGCGAGCAGATCCAACGCTTTACCGGGGTGGGGGGGGGATCCGAGGTGTAAATTCCAGCCCTGCCCGAGCTGGGATTGGCCACTGGAGATCCTGAGAGGTGCCGGCGCTGTTCGATGAGCTCGTTTATTTGCGGGCCTCAGCTGGGCCAGCTCGGGGGAGGTTTTTGGAGCTGCGTTTGAAAGAACAGCGAGCGGGGCGGCAGAAACGCTGCAGGGGCTGCTGCTGGCTGGGTCAAAGAGCCCAGAGGGAAAAGCAGGAGCTGAAAAAAGAGATTTGGGTTCCCAGGGAAGTCTGAGGGCTTGAAGGACGAGAGGGATTCCATCCCCTGGTGCTGTTCTGGTGGGATTTTTGTTTCTCCTGGTTTTTGGTGATTTCGCTGTAAACAGGAGCCCTTGATGTGCTGGGTGCGAAAAATATTGGGTATGTGAGTGGACAAATATTCCAGAGGGAAAAAGGAGTTGAAAAAGAGATTTGGATTCCCAAAGGGAGTCTGAGGGCTTGAGGAGCACGAGGGGATTCCATTCTGGTTTTCCACACTGACGCAATTTTGATTTCTCCTGGTTTTTGGTGATTTCACTGTAAACATGAGGCCTCAGCGTGCTGGGTGTGAAAAATATTGGGTATGGGTTGTGGTCAAATATTCCAGAGGCAAAAAGCAGGAGTTAAAAAAGAGATTTGGACTCCACAGAAATCTGAGGGCTTGAGGATCACGAGGGATTCCATCCTGTTTTTCCACACTGATGGAACTTTGATTTCTCCTGGGTTTTGTTTATTTCAAGAATGTCGGGTGTGGGTTGTGGTCAAATATTCCAGAGGGAAAAGCAGGAGTGGAAAGCAGAGATTTGGATTTTTCCAAGGAAGTCTGAGGGCTTGAGGAGCACGAGGGATTCCATCCTCTGTTTCTACACCGGTGGAGTTTTGGTTTCTCCTGGCTTTGGCTGGTTGCACCATAAACACGAGGCCCTGACGTGCAGCGAATTCCGGTTTTTGTGGGATGTCCCTGGAACGCTGCAAAGGGCAACCGGGACCTGGTTATCCATGGAAGTGAAACGCTGCCATTCCCAGGAGCCACGGAGAGGCCTCGGCAGCACGGTCAGGGCTTGGGAAAGGCCTCTCAGGCCATGGAGTCGAGTGGAACTGCTCGGATAAAGTTTGTGGTTGTTTCTTTTTTTTTCCCCGCTGGGAGCCTGCCCCCGGTGACTCCGGCTTTTCCCCCGGTGCTCCTGAAAGGAGAGGAAATGGAGAGCTCTCGACACGGCAGGGAAGTGGGAATATCCTGCTATTATTTGCTTTTGGCTGCTGGGGCACGGCCTAAAAATCCAACGCGTGGCAGATTTGATGAAGGCAGAGCTGAGAGAATTTCGTTCGATTGCTCTTAAGCTCGGCACCTGAAAGCTGACAGAGAGCGGCTGGAATGCTCCGTGCTCCTAGAGGAGACCAAATTCCATTTCCCTCCCTGCCGAGAGAGGTTGAGAACTGGGGTAAAAGCTGAACTCGGAATTAATCTCGGCGCGGGGTTGTGCCGTCAAAAGCTCCCGGTTGTCTCCCTGTCCCCGGGCCACTCTTTGCTACGGAATCATTTGTTTTACTCCAAAGAGCCCCGGGTTTTCCTTTCCCTATTAAAAAGTTGCTTTTTTTTTTTTTTTTTTCTTCTTTTTTTTCCCCCTCCTCGTGGCTGCGTTTCCTCTCGGGAGATCCTTCCGAAGCACTCGGGCTCGAAGGAGTTTGCTCGGGGAGGGAGCATCCCCGGGGCTGCCGGGCTCCGAAGCAGCCTCGGCTCCCTTCCTGCAGCAGCAGCGCTTTGGATGCGCTGCCCCGGCTTTGGGATGAGGGAGGAGCCCTTCCCGAGTCGGGAAATGGTGTCTGAAGGGATTTTATTCCGAGGGACGTTATTTAAGGTGATGTTATTTGAAGGGATACATCATTTAGGGTTACATCATTTAAAGGGATGTTGTTTAAAGTGATGTTATTTAAAAGGATGTTATTTAAAGTGGTATCATTTTAAAGGCTGTCGTTTAAAGGGATATTATTGTAAGGTGATGGATATTGTTTAAAGTGATATTATTTAAAATAACATCATTTAAAGGGATATCACTTAAGGTGATGGACATTATTTAAGGTGATAGTATTTAAAGTGACATCATTTAAAGGTATATCATTGAAAGGGATATTATTTAAAGGTGCTATTATTTAAAATAATATTATTTAAAGTGATATTATTCAAAGTAATAGTATTTAAAGTGATACCATTTAAGGCGATACCATTTAAAGGGATATTATTTAAGGTGATGTTATTTCAAGGGATATTATTTAAAGTTGCTATTATTTAAAATAATATTATTTAAAGTGATATTATTCAAAGTAATAGTATTTAAAGTGATACCATTTAAGGCGATACCATTTAAAGGGATATTATTTAAGGTGATGTTATTTCAAGGGATGTTATTTAAAGTAATATTATTTGCAGTGGTATTCTTTAAGGTGATCGTATTTAAATGATATTATTTAAAGGGGTGTTATTCAAAGTAATATTCTTCAAAGGGGTATTATTTAAGGTGCTATTATTTAGGGTGATATCATTGAAGTGATATTACTTAAAGGAACGTTATTTAAGGCGATGGATGTTATTTAAGGCGATACTATTTAAAGTGATATCGTTTAAAAGGATGTTATTTAAAGGGCTGTCATTTAAGGCGATGTAATTTAAGAAGGTTTTATTTCAGGGGCTGTTTCTTCGAGGGCTGCCGTTTCCAGGGGTGCTGTTCAAAGTTCACGAGGTCATTTCAGGGAGCAGCGGTTGATTCCCAGCCCCTCGTGCAGCTCCTGCTTCCCTCTTGTTACCGGTGTGGGAAGGAGGAGGCGCCTGGAGCCTGCCTGGGGAGAGGGAGAGCCCCAGTGCTGGCCCTGGCTCTGGCGCTGCTGGAGAACAGCATCGTGGGATTGTTCATGGGATGGTTCATGGAAGGGTTCTTGGGATGGTTCATGGAATTGTTCATGGGATGGTTCATGGAAGGGTTCTTGGAAGGGTTCATGGAGTGGTTCATGGAATGGTTCTTGGAGTGGTTCATGGAAGGGTTCATGGAATTGTTCATGGGATGGTTCATGGAAGGGTTCTTGGAAGGGTTCTTGGAGTGGTTCATGGAATGGTTCTTGGAGTGGTTCATGGGATGGTTCATGTTGGAAAAGGCCTCCAAGGTGACCGAGTCCAACCATTCCCAGCAGTGCCCAGGCCACCCCTGCCCATGTCCCCCGGTGCCACGTGCACAGGGCTTTAAATCCCTCCTGGGCAGCTGTGCCGGGGCTGGAGAATTCTTTCCATGGGGAAATTTCCCCAATCTCCACCCTGAGCCTGCCCTGGCCCAGCCTGAGGCCGTTCCCTCTCCTCCTGTCCCTGTTTCCTGGGAGCAGAGCCCGACCCCCCCGTCTGCCCCCTCCTGTCAGGAGCTGTGCAGAGCCACAAGGTTCCCCTTGATCCCCCTCTTCTCCGGGCTGAGCCCTTTCCCAGCTCCCTCAGGAATTCTCCAGCCCCTTCCCAGCTCCCTCAGCCGCTCCCGGGGCTCCAGCCCCTTCCCAGCTCCATTCCCTTCCCTGCTCCAGCCCCTCCAGGGCTGTTTTGTGGGAGTCAGCCCCTCCTGTTCCCATTGCACCTCCACCTCACGAGCCCCGGAGGAAAAGAATTCAATTTCAGCCCAGCCTGGCTCGGCTGGAGCCCCCGAGGGCATCCGTGAAATGGAATCCTGGGAAGTGCAGCTTTTAACAAAAATGTGGGGATTTCCTGAAGAAATGAGGGGACGGAGCGAGGAGCCGGAGGCTTCATTTCCACGTTTCCGTGTAAGTGCCACGCCTGAGAAACCTGAGGAATGTCCGAGGAGGTGCCGTTTCCACCCAGAGGCAGGAAAGTGTTCAGGGCTG
The DNA here is from genome assembly GCA_013397935.1 of Dasyornis broadbenti. Taxonomy (NCBI): domain Eukaryota; kingdom Metazoa; phylum Chordata; class Aves; order Passeriformes; family Dasyornithidae; genus Dasyornis; species Dasyornis broadbenti. The sequence goes on from VZRN01006000.1 coordinate 2,126,446, forward strand.
CAGGAATTCCATCCTCGCCCAGAGAAGCTGTGGCTGCCAAATCCCTGGAAGTGTCCGAGGTCAGGCTGGATGGGGCTCGGAGCAGCCTGGGGTAGGGGAATGGGATGGGATGGGCTCTGAGATCCCAAAGCTTTTGGTGATTCTCCCATTCCTCTCTGCTGGAAACCGGGAATTACCGGGGGCTGGAGCCGGAGCTGGGGGTTGTTCCCTTCGGAGCCGGGAACGCTGCTCCAGCAGCACGAGCAGCTTCCTGGGAATCCTGGAAAAGCAACCCCCACCTCCCATCCGAGGGAAATAAAGCTCCGGAATGATCCCGATAAATCACAATAATTGTGCCTGGCAGCACGGGGTAATTGAAAATGGATTAACCGGAGGAGCCCTGAAGAGGAATTAATAATAATAAATAAATAAATAACAAACATCTCCATGCGGTGGGAATCTGCCTCTCCCTCATTCCCCATGGATGTTCCTTACTGCTCATCCAATCCATCCAGCAGGAGAAGCACAAGGAATCAACCACCAGGAACTGGGGAAAGCGGGATGAATATTCCCAGCTTCCCTGGGAGCGGGATGGCGCTGCCTCCGTCCCCGGGCTCCTGGAGCTCAGGTTTGGTTTCGTATCCCAGGTCTCCTGGTGGCTTGCAGGGCTGGGATTCTCCCGAGTCTCCGTGGAAAAGGTCGGAGCCTCAGGTGGTGCCTGGCTGCTGGGATGTGCAGGGCACATCCACATCCCGCTGGAGCGCCGATCCGTGCGGCCGGATCCAGGATCCTGGCCGAGGCAGGGATGAGCAGCAGCGGGGAAGGTTTGGGGTGGCTTTGCTGCCTGCCCACGCTGCGGGAGAGCCCCGGTGCTGCCTCTGCTGTGCTCCTGCCCTCGGGCCGGGATTCCCTGCCCCCGGAGCTGTTCCACGGGCGGAGCAGGATCTGGTGTGGGAGCTGTGGTTCCTCACCAGGGCCCCGCTCTGCTGTTCCCAGGTCTCCATGGTAACGGAGCAGGGGAATTGTGCGCCTCGGATTTCAGCCTGGCCGGCAATCTCGGGCCTGGCTGATGCCTGCCTTTATTCCTGCCCACGGCTCCCCCTGAGCACCAGGAGCTGGAGCATTCGGCTTCTCCCGGGGGTGTGGATCCAGCTGGGATGGGCAGGAGGGCCCCGGGATGCTCGGGGAGAGGCTCCATCCCTTGTGGAGCGAGAAGGGAATTCCTGCTTCGGAGCACCGGGAATGAAATGGTGCAAGGCGGATCGATGGGCAGGAAATGGGGAAAGTGAGAGGGAAGGCATTGCAGAGGGGTCTGTGATGGATTAGAGCAGGGTTAGGTGGGATATGGGGAAGGAATTCCTGGCTGGGAGGGTGGGGAGGGGCTGGGATGGAATTCCCAGAGCAGCTGGGGCTGCCCCTGGATCCCTGGCAGTGCCCAAGGCCAGGCTGGACGGGGCTGGGAGCAGCCTGGGACAGGGGAAGGTGTCCCTGCCTTGGAACTGGGTGAGCTCTGAGGTCCCTCCCAACCCAGAGCACTTCGGGCCGAGGATCCCGGGGCCTTCGGGCCGAGGATCCCGGGGCCTTCGGGCCGAGGATCCCGGGGCTTTCGGGCCGAGGATCCCGGGCCGTTCGGGCCGAGGATCCCGGGGCTTTCGGGGCGAGGATCCCGGGGCCTTCGGGACGAGGATCCCGGGGCCGTTCGGGACGAGGATCCCGGGGCCGTTCGGGACGAGGATCCCGGGGCTTTCGGGACGAGGATCCCGGGGCCTTCGGGACGAGGATCCCGGGGCCTTCGGGACGAGGATCCCGGGGCCTTCGGGACGAGGATCCCGGGCCGTTCGGGGCGAGGATCCCGGGGCTTTCGGGCCGAGGATCCCGGGCCGTTCGGGGCTGTGCTCTGCTGCCCCGGGGTCGCACCCTGCAGCTCTGCTCCTCTGTGGCACCCACCTGACTGAATCTCAGTAATTAACTCATTAATTAGCTGGTTTAGCTGGCTGGGTTTGGAGCTTAGCTCATTTCCCTGCTTTTTTTCGGGAAGGCTGAGGAATCCAGTCCCCAGCAGAGCTGGGCATTTCGGGGGGAGCACGACCGCGATTCTGATTCTGTGGGGAGCTGAGCAGAGCTCGGTACCTCAGACCATCAGCAGCACCAACCGTGCTCTCATTCCCCTCACAGGAGATTGTGAGGGAATATTCTCCTGGAGAGCGGCCGAGCTTTGAGGTTGCCTTGGTTTAAAGTCCTCCCTTTGTTCCTGTTTTACATTTGCTGTTATTTCTATTATTGTGGTAGGATCCTCTATTGGAAAAAAAATGGGGAAAATGGGAAAAAGGGGAGGGGAAAAGGGGAGGGAGTAGGGAAAAAAGGGAGGGAAAAATGGGAAGGAAAATGGGGGTGAAATATATTATATATTGTGATATATCATATCATATCATATGTTATGTTATATTATGTTATATTAATGTTTTCTCATGGGATTTATTAATTTATTACTTTATTGATTCATTAATTTATTGATTTATCAATTTATCAATTTATTGATTGTTCCCAGGCTCGAGCGCTGCCCGCTCCCAGCTGCTCCCTTCGGGATTTCCTTCGCCCGTGGCGCTGAGGAAGAAACAAAAGCGAAGTTGGATTCTGAAATAAAGATTCCTCTGTTGGAGCCCGTGGGCTCCGTGTGCGTTTCTGCGAGTCCTGGGAAAGGAATATCCAGGGATTTCCGGCTCCTGGATCCTTTGCGGGCTGATTTTGGGGGGTTTTGGGTTTTTTTTATTTTTTTTTTTTTCCCCCACCTTTTTCACAACGAGCTGGAAATTCAAGTTCACGTCGTGGCTGCTGGGAGGGAAAGAATTCCACAGAGTTGAAAAGGATGAACTCATGGAATGAGGGCTGTGATCCGTCAGGACTGAGAAGGACACGGATTCACCAGCCAGGACGAGAATCCACGGGAATGCCCTGCGGAATTTGAGAGTTGTTGCAGAGCAGCTCCCGGGGGGGAAAGCCAAATCCCCCAAGTCTAGAATTACATCAGTAGCTCCCGGTTCTGGAATGGGATTGCTGGAATATCTCATGGATCATGGATAGAGACAAGGAAATAGTGACCTGCGTTGGAATATAGGAATGCGTCAACGGAGGAATTACTGGAATATCAATGGAATAATAAATAATAATAATATGTAATAACAATCTACAATAATAATACAGAACATAACCCCTATGACCTCGAGTGACCCCAAAATGACCTCGAGTGACCCCAAAATGACCTCGAATGACCCCGACCAGGGTCTGAAATGACCTAAAGTAACCCCAAGGAAAATGGATCCAAAACGTGAATGACCTCGAGTAACCCCTGTGACCTGAAATAACCCCCGTGACCTCGAGTGACCCCAAAATGACCTTGAATGACCCCAAAATGACCTCAAGTGACCCCGACCAGGGTCTCAAATGACCTAAAGTGACCCCAAGGGAAATGGATCTGAAACACGAATGACCTCGAGTAACCCCTGTGACCTGAAGTAACCCCAAAATGACCTTGAGTGACCCCAAAACGACCTTGAGTGACCCCAAAATGACCTCGAGTGACCCCAATCAGGGTCTCAAATGACCTAAAGTGACCCCAAATAAAACTGACCAGAACCTCAAACGACCTCGAGTAACCCCTGTGACCTGAAATGACCCCTATGACCGCGAGTGACCCCAAAATGACCTCGAGTAACCCCAAAATGACCTCGAGTGACCCCAAAATGACCTCGAGTGACCCAAAAATGAGCTCACATGGCCCCAAAAATGACTTGAGCTCCCAGGGATTACTCGGGGTCATTTATACTTCAGCTCAGTTTTCCTTGGGGTTACTTTAGATCATTTCAGACCCTGTTCGGGGTCACTCGAGGTCATTTT
>VZRN01006000.1:2152138-2166574 GCA_013397935.1 Dasyornis broadbenti
GATTGGGAATGTTTGGATGGGATCGGGCCCTGCTCTGCCCTGAGATTGGGAATGTTTTCTCCAGGATTCCCGGCGCCAATGGGCTCTAAGCACGACTGAGCAGTTCTGTAATTGGCCTTGGAGACGAATCCCAATCTTTTCAATGAGATTGTAAATTCTCCACACTTAGGGAACAGTTGCAGGAATGACTCTGCTCGGATCTGAGCGAGGGGAGAGGAGATTCTCCCACCTGGAGGCTTCCAGGGAGCAGCTCCATGGGGATGAGTTCTCTCCTTGGCCCGGCTCTGCTTCCTCGCAGTGCCTGGCAGGGCTGGGCAAGTTACGGGAATTCCTGCTGGGATTTGGGTGGGAAGGGATCCCAAAGCCCCAAAGCTGTTCCAGTTCCGTGGACAGGGAACCTTGCACCATCCCAGGCTGCTCCAAGCCCTGCCCAACCTCTCCTGGTGTGGACAGGCCAGGCCGGGCCGGGCCCATCCTCCCTGGCAGCCCAATCCTCGCATTCCCATCCTCACTCCTCACCTGGAGCTGCCTGATGCTGCTGCCCCCCTCCCTGGCACGGGAATGCCTCTCCTGCCAGGATCCTGCCGGAGAGGGCATTCCCAGGAATACTGGAGGATCCTGGCACTAAACCCTGACGGTTTTTCCAAGGAAAGGCCCTTGGGGTGAGGTTGGTGGCTTTGGGGACGGAGCAGAGGCAGATACTCACACACCCTTTCCCAAAACAAATTCCTTTGGTGGTGTCCCAAACCCACATTCATTCCCATTTTACATTCACAAAAATCCCTCACCCCTTGGCCTGAATGGGAATTGGAAAAGTGTAGGAAATAATGTAGAAATAAGATTTCTACAATAGATAGATACATATATATTTATTTTATTATTATTATTTTTTTAGGAGTAAAAAATAACCCCAGAGAAAACAGCACTCAGCAGGAGCCAGGCAGGAATGAAAAAGAGCTGCAGCTCTTTTGTGGTTTTTTACAGGAATCTTCTGATTCCCAAACTATTCCATCCCTCTTTTGTGGGAATTACAGACAAAGCCCCTCGCTGGAAGCTGAAAATTGGATTAATAGATTTCCTTTCCGTTTCCAAACACTGCTCTGTTGCTGTCATTGGAATTAATCGGCTCAGGAGCTGTAAAAAGAAATTCCTGCTTTTCCTGGGGAAAATCCCTCCCCTGGGAATTCAGAAGATGGATCTGTCATGCCAGGTTTGCCCCCTGCCCTGCCTGGGTCCCAGTCTCCTCCTGCTCCTCCCCAAACTAATCCAGACTGGAGTGTGCCGTGCAATTAAAGCAATAAAAAATGAAAAAAAAAACCACAAAATGGGCAAATCCCAGCGTGCTGGGGATGCTCAGGCTGGAAAATGATTCATGGAAAACCGGGATGAGCCGGTTAAGGACTGGGAAAAGACACTTTGGATCGCTCTGAATGGGCTCTTCAAGCTCTCCTGGCTTTTTTTCCTCAGTGTCTCCGTGTCTGGAGCTGCCCAATCCCTGTCCGTGTCTGTATCCAGGAGTTTTCCAGAGGGTTTCTGTTGTATCCGGGCTCAGAGAGGCACCGGAACCCATCCTGGATTCCAGCAGGAGCGCGGATCCGTTCCAGCTGAATTCCCTGGAGCTGGAGGCTGCAGCGGGGTCGCTCCGGGTGGGATGTGGAGCTGGGGGTGTCCCAGGCTCCTCCCGGCTCTCCCAGTCCCCTCCGGACCGTGCCGAGGGCGCAGCATCCAAAGCTTTTCCATGGGCGCAGCATCCAAAGCTTTTCCATGGCCGCAGCACCATGGAGAGCTCCATCAATCCCGCGCCAGGGGGCTCTCATCCATATTCCAAGGTTAACGACGCCCGGCTGAAATTAAGAAATTCCATCTCCTCCTCTTCCCGATGACGCAAACATCGCCGTGCCCCTTCCAGAGCCGCCTTTTATCCCGGATTTTACAGGCACCGCCCAGCCAGGGCGAATTCGGAATCTTCAAAAATCTCACAACCAATTCTGGGCTTTGCCTTTCCCCCCTGGGTCCAGTCTTCACCCCGAGGCTCACAGGAAGTGACGCCAAGCACCGGGAATGATTTATGGAATTCGGAAATGATTGACGGGATTTTCGGAACCCTGAGCTATGGACGAAGTGAAGTGCAAATTGTTTTCACGTCGGGAATTCCTGTCCGTGTCCCTGGGAAACGGCCAGAGGGATGAGATGGGAGAAGGAAAGGTTTTGTGGCTGTCTGGGAACTGTGCCTCAAGGAATCTGGGGTCCTGCCCAGGTTTGAAGGGAAATCCCAAAGCCACAAAAATGACGCACAGAGCGAAAGAGGGAAGCGTCTTTCCTGTCAGGAGTCCTTGATTCCAGAGAGGGCTTTGGGAAGAGCAGCAGCTGTTCCAGGCATTTTGTTCTGCAACCAAATCCTGTCCATAAATGTATTGGTTTCTTAGGAACCCTGTTGGATTTTGAAATTTAAAATCCCATCGGTGGCACCTGACGGGCCCTTTTGTTTAGGGCTTGGCTCACAACGTCTTGGGGTTGAGCTGCAATCTCCAAGGGTTTCCCATAAAAATCAGGAATTTTTTTTCCCCTGTCTCCTCGCAGGAAGAGCTCAGGAGGCTCCAGCACAGCTTGGAACAGGTCAATGACGGCAAAGATTTGCTCCAGAGGTAAATGCGCCTTTTCCAAAAGATCCCGCATCTGATCTTCCCCATTCCCATGCCACCTCCTGCCACCCAACTCCTGCCACTGCTCCCATCCCAGGCAGCGCTCCCAGGTGCTGGATCAGGATATTCCAGCATTTTCAAACGCCTTTCTCCAAGCCATCACTTCCCAGCACCAGCTCCTTGTCATCATTCATCACAGAGAATTCATTCCTCACCCCCCACGTGGCTTTTGCTGCTGTAATTCATTTGCTGACAGCATTCCCATTGTTCCTTTCCATTCCCCTCTCCAGCTTTCCCAGCGTGGCCCCAGGGATGGGAGTTAATTTAGGAATATCTGCCAGCGGGGATTTTTTAATTTGCAGCAGCTCCTTCGCTGAGCATGCCTGGCCCTGGAGCTGGGAGGTTCGGCACAGGGATTCAGGCAGATTCCTGTGGGGAAACTGGATCCAAATTCCCATTTTGATCCAGGTGGTTCAGCACAGGGATTCAGGCAGATTCCTATCGGGAAACTGGATCCAAATTCCCAATTTTTTGTTGAGGGCTGGACACAGAGGTGCAGGCACCTTCCTGCAAAGACAGCAACACCTTCTGATGGGCAGAACTTGTTTGCTCTTGTCGGGATGATGGAATTCATTCCCAGGATTGCAGGAATGCCAGGCTGGGACACGTTCCGCTCATTTCCTTTTCTCTCCCGTAGCCATCAGCTCGCCATGGATGAAGAAAACAATATCCCGGAATATCCGCTCAACCTGCAGCCCTTGGAATCCAAAGTGAAAATGTGAGTAAGGGAAAATGCCGGCTCTGCCTTGGAATGGTGTCCGATTCCCGAGCTGCAGGATCCACACGGAATCCATCCTGGATTTCTGTGGAACTGGATAGAAAAGCTTCCAGTTAGGAAATTGATTGAGTTCTCTATGTTTAAGCATGTGGAGCTGAGAAAATTGGGATGTTTCGGCCTGGAGAAGAGAAGGCTCCAGGGTGATGGAATTGTGGCCTTCCAGGGCCTGAGGGGGCTCCAGGAGAGCTGGAGAGGGACTGGGGCCAAGGCATGGAGGGACAGGACACAGGGAATGGCTTCCCACTGCCCGAGGGCAGGGATGGATGGGCTCTTGGGAAGGAATTCCTGGCTGGGAGGGGGGGGAGAGAATTCCCAGAGCAGCTGTGGCTGCCCCTGGATCCCTGGAAGTGCCCAAAGCCAGGCTGGAGCAGCCTGGGATAGGGGAAGGTGTCCCTGCCATGGCACGGGTGGGAATGGATGGGATTTAACTTCCCTTCCATCCCAAACCATTCTGGGATGAGCATTCCCTTTGGACCTGAGTCAGTGTTGAACATCAGCTTTGCAGTAATTTTATCATTTCCTCCGTGAAACAAAGGAATTATCTGGGAATCTGCTGGATTTTCCATGAGCACAGAGAGGCCAGAGGAGGGAAGGGCAGCACGGAGCCTTTCCAGTGCTGTTTTCCCATCTGACTTCGAGCTCCTCACGGGATCATGGGATCCCCTGGAAGCAGCCGCCGTGGGAGCGCAGGGGCTGGGGATGGGAGCAGAATTCCCGTTCCGGGGGCGCAGCTCAGCCCCGTGGCACAGGAAAAGCTGGATTTTTTCAGGAAGCTGGGAGCTGCCAGCACTGAGCCGAGGTGCATGGATGACACCTAGGGGCACCGCCGGGAAGGGAGGGATACGGGGATACAGTGATACGGGGATACGGGGATACAGGGATACAGGGATACGGGGATACGGGGATACAGGGATACGGGGATACAGGGATACGGGGATACGGGGATACAGTGATACGGGGATACAGGGATACGGGGATACGGGGATACGGGGATACGGGGATACAGGGATACGGGGATACGGGGATACGGGGATACAGGGATATGGGGATACAAGGATACAGGGATACAGGGATACAGGGATACGGGGATACGGGGATACGGGGATACGGGGATACAGGGATACGGGGATACAGGGATACAGGGATACAGGGATATGGGGATACAAGGATACAGGGATACAGGGATACAGGGATACGGGGATACAGGGATACGGGGATACAGGGATACAGGGATACAGGGATACGGGGATACGTGGATACAGGGATACACCCCCCGCTGATCTGGGAATCAGCCCCCAAACTCCCAAACGCCATAGGATCATGGAATGTTTGGGGCTGGGAAGGAACTTTAAAGGCCCTTTAGTCCAGCCCTGAGCGGGGCCAGCTTCGATCAGGGCAGGGTTTTAGGGATGGGGATTCCCCCACCTCGTCATCCTTATGGAAAAAAATCCTTCTTCATATCCCAACTCAGCCCTCTCTTGGAATGACAGGATAATTTTAGGTTTTGCTGCACATTCCACGATGCGGAGCTTCCCCCGGGGTCAGTTATTGCAAAAAACCCGGGCTTTGAATAATTCAAACTTCCCCGCGTGTTCATCCGAGCCCAGGATTCCTCTTGGAGCCTCTCCCATGACGGATCCTCCAGGCCCTGGAGCGGGAATCGCCTCCACCCTGCAAACACCACCTCGCTTTGGGGCCATTTAAATATTCATACCCATTAAAATATTGAAAGGACGCGAAGTTTCAAATTAAAACCCGGCGTGATAAAAGCCAGATGAGGGAACCCATTTCCAGGGAGATTTCCAGGAGGGAAATGACAACTTAATTCCCAATATTCTCCGGATTTAAATAGGAAATACCTGTAAATACAAACATGTGGACATAAACACGTAAATGTAAATATATGTAAATATGTAAATGTAAATATGTGACTATAAATATGTAAATACTGCCCGTCCCAATGAATAAACCCTTGAAAATCCTACAAGGAGCTATTCCTACGGGGAACTTGTGGATCCTGGAAGTGTTCCAGGCCAGGTTGGACTGGGCTTGGAGCACCCCGGGCTACGGAACGTCCCTGTCCACGGCAGGGGTGGCACTGGATGATATTCAAAGTATTTACCATATTTAAAGTATTTGTGGTATTTAAAGTCTTTTCCGACCCAAACCATTCTGGGATTCTGTGATTCCATGATCCTGCTCCGGCCCTCAGCTTCCAACGGCACCTGATGATAACTGGAAATGGGACAAAAATCTCAAATGTTGGAGGCTGTTAACTCCTTTAAATGGATCACTGTGCATTTTTATTTTGATTGCGGGGTGTGGGAGAAATTCGGAATTACGGATATGGATGAGTCACGGAATTGAAATCACTTCCGTAAATTTTGGGATTGGGCTGGACTCTGAGTAGGAGTTTGGAGCCAGACGCTCTTTAAGGCCCTTTCCAACCCAAACCACTCCAGGATCCCCCGATTCTCCTTAAAAAATATCCCGAATGCTCCCAGTAGCGCCTCACACAAACGCTACGGAGGCCGCTCCGCGTGATCCTCACCCAGCCGGGAAAACAAAAACCAGGAACCCCCCAATCCCAACGCTCTGAGCCAGGGCTCCGGACTGAAATCCCTCCTTTTCTCCCAGCATCCAGCTAGCATGGCGGGAGCACCTGCAGCGCCACGAGCCGTCCCCAGCCCCGGAGCTGCCGGACAAGCGCAGCCCATCCCCGACATTCCCGACATTCCTGACATCCCCGACATCCCCAGCGTCCCCAGCTTCCCCAGCATCCCCGTCCTCGGGCAAGATGAGCAGCTCCGTCAGCATGAACGCCTTCTCCGACAGCAGCACTCCCGTGAGTCCGCCTGGAATTCCTGCTTTTCCCTTTCCTGGCTTCTTTTCAGGGATTTGGGATGAGTGAGAGCTCAGCTGTGGGTTCCGTGGGGTGAGAATGGGCTAAAAAGGGATTTTTGGGGGCGGATTTTGGGTCTCAAATGAGCCTCGTCTTGTAGGCTCAGCAGGATGTGTCAAGGTATCCAATGGATATCCAATATCCCTGGATTTCCGCAGGTTTGGAGGTGATCTTGGTGGGGAAAAGCTGCTTCCAAGGGCTCTCGTGTTCTCCCGCGGGTTCTCCCGAAAATCCCGAATTGTGCTGCTTTTCCTGCCGATCAATGTGGTTCCTCGACGATTTTTGGTTTTGTCGTGTTGGGGTTTTTTGTTGGTTGGTTTCAGCGTTTCGTGAAAGAGGCTTTGAGAAGCTTTTTGGGATTCAGAACCGGATTTTGGAACAAATATTCCGCCTCGTCCGGTGGCTGGGGGCTGCATTTCTCCTTTTAAGGTGGCCCTAAATAAAGCCCCGAACTCCGAGCTCATGTTTGGAGCACAAACACCTCTGTGACTGCCCCTGAACCGGGATTTTTAGGTTTTAGCTTTATAAATAAACGCAGAGCCTGGAAACGTTGCTCTCAGCGTCGTGACGGAACACAGAATTTGAGGGAATCCCAGCCCGGAGTGCACGGAATAGTTCTGGGATTCCAGGGGCAGGAATTGCCGGGGTGTGTGGTGGAGCAGGAGGTGCCAGAGGGCAGAGGTTGATTGGATCCTCTCTTCTGCCACTCGCAGGACAACACTTGGTGACCTCTGAATCCCTAAAAAAAAAAAAATCTGGGAATCGCTGTTCCTGGTGTTCCTTGAGCAGAATGAATCTAATTCTGCCTTGAGTTGCGAAGTTGGAGCGATTTGAATCTTGTGAAGCCCAAGGCACTGATCCAACAGAGCTTTTCCATGCTAAAACCTCCGATCCTGGAATTTTGGGGATAATTTTCTCATTTCCATCTTGATCCTGGTGTTGATCCAGGCCTGAAGCGAAGCTGTTCCCAGCAGGTTTATTTTGGCTGCACTCAGAGTTCAACCAAACATTCCTGGTTTATTTCGAGTTGGGATCTGGAGAGCGGCAGGATAAACGGGGCTGGAATCTTGGGTCGGACGCCGATGTTCCGTGGATTAAACGGGTTTGGCTCCTTTAATTCCAGGAATAAGTGAGGACACAAGTGTTTATCTGCTTCCACCAGAGGTCCCTCGCACCCTGCACGGGGACACTCCCACAGCGCCCATCTCCTTTGGAAATGGCGCTTCTGGGATGTTTGGGAATTCTGTGTTTGTGGGAAAATGAAGCTTGGATTTTAGGATTGGGATTTAATTTGTGTTGAGTGACCCCCACCCATCTGGCTTCATGCAAAGGAAGAGGGGAATATTTTCTTTCCCTGTCCATAAGCCTTGGAAAAGCAGGGAATGTTTCTGAAGGCAGAGGGATCCCTATTTGTTTAGTGTGCCCTTGATTATTCCGGAACCTGAGATCCCACAGAAGGATTAGGACTGGGAAAAACCAGAGTTTCGAAAGCATTTTCCCTTTCTCGCCCTTAAAACTTTCCCATCCTTAAAAAACCAGACAAAACGTGCAACAGGGAGCGTAAACAGCAACGAAACCCGCAGGGAAGCGAAATCCAGGGAAAAGCTGGATACTCCGAGCGGAAAAAATGCCCCAAATCAGAGGTGGGGCCTCTTGGCATGGGGTACGGAATTGAGAACAGAGTGGGGCACTGAGCAGTGATGGATTCCCAAAAAGCCAACACTCATCCATTTGGAATCGTTAAAACTCCATCAGCTCGCCCAACAGGAATATTTCCAGTATTCCCATGTTGTCCCAGGCAAGGAAGCAGCCCGGGAGCACGGATTCTGGCGGCACTTCGGGGGCAGGGGAGGCACCGGGGGTGGTTCCCGCTCTGCTCAGCAGCGGCAGGCGTTTGATCTGCTCGGCCGTTCCACAGCTCCCATCATCACCAGGTTTTGGGGGTTCCCAAAGGCATTCGGATCCCGTGGGATTGGGATAACCAGGAAAACAGGCTTTGCCTCTGAGCAGCGTGAGATCCCAGCCTTGTGATCAATCAGTTCATGACTGATTGATTGATTGGTTGATTGATGGGAGGATTGGACTCTCCCTGGTTCGCTGAGGATCCTCAATGGATTTGGCTTTAAGGAGCGGCAGCTCGGCTCTGCTGGCTGTGATTGCCAGGTTTGAGTTCAGGGACGTCCCCATCGCGTGGCTCCGGACCTCACGATCCCGATAAAACATTCCTGGTCTTCCCTTGGAATCGAGGTGTTGGACTTGTTCGGCATCGGCGCCTCCCCGCTGCGGACAAGCTGCACCCACAATGAAATCCTGACACGGAACTTGTCAAGGAGAAAAAGGAACCACGAGATAAAGGAGGGAAAATAGAGCTGGAACAATTCCTTGGTTTTGCTGTTACCCCCCGGCCTTGGAGATTTCATCTGTGAGAGGCTTTGTGTCCATGTTATGCCAGAGGAGCGGTGGCTTTGGGAACGTGAGACACGGAATCCTTGCGGATACAAAGCGAGAGGACTTCAGGCTTTGTTTGCAGCCAAAGCATCTCACCTCGGTCCCATTCAACTGCAGCCGGGATGTCCTTTTGTTGAATCGGGCCCTAATTAATGAATGTTTGATTGGCACCGCCCTTGCCTTCCTCCTTCTGGCTCGAGGGTTGCTCGGAATGGCCGCTGAGGAAAACGGGTCGTTTGATCCCAAGTCATGGATGGATCACACATAAATAAAACTAATCCCAAGTCATGGATGGATCACTCATAAACAAAATTATTCATTTAATCCAAAGTCACCGATGGATCACAAATAAGGAAAATGGACCACGCATAAGGAAAATTATTCATTTAATCCAAACTCATGAATGGGTGACACATATTAAGGAAAACGGATCATTTAATCCAAATTCACGGATGGATCACAAGTGAGGAAAATGGATCGCACGTAGGGAAAATGATGAATTTAATCCAAACTCACAAGTGGATCGTACATAAGGAACGTGGATCACACATAGGGAACACGGATCACACATAGGGAATACGGATCACACATAGGGAATATGGATCATTTAATCCAGACTCACAGATGGATCACACATAGGGAACACGGATCACACATAGGGAACATGGATCACGCATAAGGAACATGGATCATTTAATCCAGACTCACAGATGGATCACACATAGGGAACATGGATCACACATAAGGAACATGGATCATTTAATCCAGACTCACACACAACTTGAAAGGTTCCGAGTGCCTGCAACCCCAAACTTTCAAAACAAACATTTTTGCAGGCGCTATGATTTAAGAAAACCAGAACTGTTACGAAGCCTTCTGTGGGATGCAGTGAGCCATGAATGACTGATGGCTGTTCTGGAGAATTCCTTGGAGAGCGAGCACTCCACGTCCAGGAGGATGCGTTCTCCCAGCTGCCACCCTGCCGGGAGCCCCGGGCTGCGCGGGCGGTGCTCGGGCGTTCAGCACCGCGGACAGCGGAGGAGCCGCTCAGCACCGCGGACAGGGCCGCGACCGGGGCTCGCTGCCCTTGGCTGGGGCCCTTTCCCCAGCGCTGTCACTCCCGACCTCCCATCCCGGCAAAGCACCTCTTTTCCTCTCCTAAAAATCACTGGGATGCTCCTGAGAACGGCACGGACCGATTCCACAAACTTCCCGTTTTTTCACCTGAGCCGAGTGCTCAAATAAGGGACTTTCTACCAAGGGCTGCTCTTTTCAGAGGTGAGACCACACCAAACCTGCTCTTCCAAACGGGAATGGTTCTTTTCCCACCCTTTTCCCACTGGCTGGTGCCACAGAAAAATCCAGTGGGGAAAGGACCAGGGTGGAACTCCTCAGCCACTGAACCCCAGTTTGTTTGTCCGTCCTTCCTGCGCCGCGTGGCGCCTCCAAAGCCGGGAATTTTCCTCGGGATTGGTTCAGTTCGGGTTCTAAGACAGAAGGAAATCTCTGCCCAGCTTTTGTGTGTCCACAGATCTCCCACCTGCAGGTGAATCCTGGGCTCCCATCATGCCGGTGACATTCCCGGGTGTGTTTTCCACCTGCAGGAATGCTGGGAAGTGGAGGGGCAGGGAATGTCAATGTACGGGAGGCAGGGCAATCCCAACAAGCAGCGGGGTGTTCATATGGGGAGCATTCCCTGTTTTCTGTGATCCCGGATTCCCAAATCCACACGGGGTGCTCATATGGGGAGCATTCCCACTTTCCTGTGAGCCTGGATTCCCAAATCCATGCAGGGTGTTCATATGGGGAGCATTCCCACTTTCCCGTGAGCCTGGATTCCCAAATCCATGCAGGGTGTTCATATGGGGAACATTCCCTCTTTCTTTCCCGTGATCCCGGATTCCCAAATCCACGCGCAGCAGGGAGGGAACCATCCTAGAAATATTTACAATGGGATTTCTAAAAATGCAAATCTGCCTCTGGAGCAGCGTGGACGGAAACAGAACTAAAGCTGAGGGAGACAAATCCAGCGCCGAGATGAAAAGGCCTTAATTAGAAATCAAATATTGGACGGGTTTGGGAAGAACCATTCCCGCTGATGGGGCTGCCGGGTAACGCTTGGAATGAAGGGAATGTGGAAACAAATGTCGTTTCCAGCCCTTTCCGTCGGCTTCGGAAAATCCCAGCTCTAAACGCGAGCACGGAATTCACAGCGCTCGTGGCCTGACGTGAAATTTGTCTGAAAACGGGTTTTGGATGGAGAAAGAGTCGTTGAGTTTGTGTTTATTTGTGTGCATGATTGTCCGGAACGATTATCCGAGTTCAACTCCCTCACAAATAACGTCCCATGGGACTGGAACTGCCGGGAGACGGAAGGAGCGGAACACCGACAATTCCTTCTCTTTTCCGCCGCGTGCACTGAAGGTCGAGCGTGGATGCGATTGTTGGGGTCGGCTCGAGCCACTGCGGCTCAGCAGCAGCAAAATCCCTCCAGAAACGATCCGGGCTGGTGATAAAACACCTGATAAGACATTCCTGAGGGTGTTTCTGTGGGAATGCTCAGCTGCCGGAGACACCTGAGGACAGCTCTGTTGAGCTCTGGGGCGGGTTCAGCTCGGGACGGTCCTGGTGGGTGCCGAGGAGAGGTGTCAAAAAGAAGTTTGTTTTCTGTGCCGCTTCAGGAAACCAGGCTGAATGTTCCTCACTCCTTTCTAAGGTAATTTTACCCCCAAGATCTCGTTTATTCCCAACGGATTTGGAACGGGAAGGAAAGAATGGGAATGCTGGTGTGTGTCCAACACGAAATTATTTGAGACTGGGAGTTTTCAAGCCACGAGTTTTCCACAAACCCATTCTCTGGAGCGAATCCTATTTTGATAGTGCCAAAAAAAAAAGGGGGAAAATCGATGAAATTTAACTGATGGACAACACGGCCATGATTAGACCAGGAGGAATGAGATGTACAAAATACATTTAATAGGAATTTACAGGGATGGAGGGAAACTCCAATGGAAATCGCCCCATCCCGAGGCCTTAAATTACATCGGTGGCTCTGTCAGCACTGGAATTTTAATGGGGTCTATTCCAGAACAGCGCCTCTTCCCAAATATATCCAGACCATCTCCTCCCAAAGGGCAGGGTACTGATTCCTGGTTGTAAAGCGAATTCCCAGAGTAAATCCAGGGGAAAAGTTTATTTGGGTTGGGATAAACACGATCTGAGCTATTTGGCCGCTCGGAGTTTAAGCAAATAACAATCACGATTCTGGTTTCTCGGGAAGCTCTGGCTCTGTTTCAGCAACTCCAGCTTTGGAGCCGATTCAATTCCTGTGAAACGCCTTCCCAGGGCCAGCTCAAGCCCATCAGGAAGGCGGAAATGGCGTTTGAGGCAGGGAGAAGGTGCTGAACAGTTCTGCCCCCAGGGATGCTTTTAGGGAAAAAGCCGCGTTTTCTTCGGGAATTTCTTCAAGGGAGCGAAAACTTCCAAGTGGGCGTAAAAAAAAAAAAAAAAAAAAAAAAAAAAAAAAAAAAAAAACAAACGAAATACCAGTGCCATGNAAAAAAAAAAAAAAAAAAAAAAAAAAAAAAATCCGCTGAAGTTCGGCAGAGATCCCAAAGCGGAGCAGCAGAGAAGTGCCCTGGGGATGGGGGTGGTCCATGCCCCACCTGCTCTGCCCATCCCGGAGCTGAGCCCCGCCAGGGACGCGGATTTCGGGATGAAGTTGGGCGGATTTGCTCCTCAGCAAACGCCTCCTGGAATCCCGTTTTCCGGGACAGCCACACACCGGAGTTATTCAGGTTCTCGGGTTTTCTCCTTACCCCACCTCTCGCAATTTGATTTTTAGGCAAAGCCACCCTTTAGCAAAGGCCTTGAAGAGATCTAAATCCACAGTGGGTTTGGTTTCATTCTGGATTATTAATTATTTCCATGATTTGCTTGGTGGCATCGCTTGGTTTTCCTTTTTTTTAACTTCTGCAGCTCTTTCTCCCTTCTCTTCTAAAACACCATCCCTTTTGAACCCCAAAATTCCCCCAATTTCCTCTGTCCTCCCCAAGGAACAGTGAATTTTGAAGGAATTTCCCGTTTCCCCGTTCCCATCCCATGCTCTTCCATCCGGTGAGATTTTGTTTCTCGGGATTATCTCACACCCCAGTTGTGTTCTCGTCCCTTGGACTGCGCTTTCAACTTTTCTCCGCTGCTGACCTCTGAATTTTTGACCTCATTTTTCCCTTTCTGTGGGCATTTAATTCAGGATTTTTCCTCCCGTTAGGCAGGGCAGGAAAACGCTGGGAGCTGAGCAGTTCCCACCTGGAAACTCCGGAATATCCAAGGAGCCAGAGCTGAACTGTGGAATATTCCCGTGGTTTATCCCATTTGCCGTCTTCCTGCGGCTCCCGCAGCGCATTCCCCACGCCGTGTGCGCACCTCCGGAAATGTATTTCCCTCATTCTCTGACAATTCCGGAGCTTTTGTTTTCCCAACTCGAGCCTCGTTCCCAGCTCCTAATTAAGGCCCCGCTTTAATTGCATTAACTCCTCTCCTCCTGCGCCCGAGCGCGGCCACGGAGCTCGGAAAGCGGCGCGACGGGAGCGGCCACCCCCCGGCTTTTCCGAGGCGTTTAAAATTCCGCTGCTGTTCCCATCGAGCTCAGCCAGCGGATTATTTTCCGTGGACAGCCAGTCCGTCCTTCTCCTGGGGGTTTTATAAAACGATAACATGGAGAACGGGCCGCCTGCCATCCTCCATCAGCCGCTGAAATCGGCGGCTCCAGACAGGAATTCAGTGCAGCATGAGCTGTTCCAAAATGGATTTTTCAGGGACGAGGCTCAACAAGGAATTCCAGGAGCCTTCTCGATCCGTTGCCACCGAGGCGGCAGAAATCAGAAATCCCCAAACCCAGCTCCACGCTGTAAAAATATCCCAGAATTCCTTAACTCGCGTTCCAGGAGGAGGTTTAATGATCCAGAAAATTAAGAATATTTCCCCCCTTTTTATTTTTTTTTTTCCCCCGACGAGGAGATATTTCAATTCCAAACATTCCTATTTCATGTCCCTCAGGGCATAAACTCAGCCCTCCCGTGGCGAAGTCCTTTGGGATCAATTTTTTCCATGTTCTCATTTGAAACCTGGCTCTTTGACACAAAAAAAAAAAAAAAAAAAAAAGATAATTTCATTTCTTCAAGGCCCCGCCCAGCACGAGACAATGAGGGCAGAGAAATGCGAGGCTGTCACTGCCTCCTCTCTCCTTGGAAAAGGAATTCCGGAGCTCCCGGCCGTCAATGGATGCATTTTCCGGCGGCTCTGAAGGGCTTTATTTGGGGTTTTTACAGCGCCGCTGTCGTTTGCTCCCACACAGAGGGGACTTTGTGTGCTGGAAGGGTTGGAGCCAGCGGTGGAAACCTCCGAGGAATTCATGGAATCTCTTTTGGGACACATGAGCCTCGATAAAAAACGTTTGATTGCGTCGGCGTGAGCGCGAGGAGAGGGAGGGACGGAGCAAGGTCTCGCCTGGGGCAGGTTTCGCTCAGGGCAATCTGGGTTTGATCCCAAACTCTCAAAGTCTGGCTCTCCAAAGAGGGATTTTTTTGTTGTTTTTTTTTTTTTTT
>VZRN01006002.1:0-34652 GCA_013397935.1 Dasyornis broadbenti
CCCTTCCCTTCCCTTCCCGCTGAAGTGGGAGCCCTCCCAGGGGGCCTATGTCCGTTTATCCCTGTCATTTGCCGTTCAGACTCTGAGCAGGAGCAGCGGGAGCTTTCCTGGTGCTCTGAGAGGAATAACGAGCTCCCGGTGCTGGGTTTGGGGCTGGCAGGGCCTGGGAGGGCTCTGGGAAGGAGCAGGCTCTGGGTGCAGCCGGGCTTTGTGGCAGCCACATGGGGCTTTGAGGTTCCAGCAAAGAGATTTTCACTCCTCACATCAGCACAGACAGGAGGGCAGCCCTGCAAAGCCCAGGGAAGGGGAGGAATCACAGGATCATGGAATGGTGTGAGTTTGAAGGGGCTTGAAGGACCATTGATTCCACCCCCTGCCATGGCAGGGCTGGAATTCTTCTACCTTCCACTATCCCAGGCTGCTCCAAGCCCTGTCCAGCCTGGCCTTGGACACTTCCAGGGATCCAGGGGCAGCCACAGCTTCTCTGGGCACCCTGTGCCAGGGCCTCCCCATCCTCACAGGGAACAATTCCTTCCCAACATCCCATCTATCCCTGCCCTCTGGCACTGGGAAGCCATTCCCTGTGTCCTGCCATTCAGCAGAATTCCCATCCTGCAGCTGCTGAGCCCTGAAATCTGTCTGAGCTCCTGCTCTGGCCTGGAGGATTCTTCACCCCCAGCTGGGCTACAAGGTGGCATTTTTGCCTGGTATTTTTATTGGATGCACCAGGACAGCCCCAGCGTGCACTGACAGAGAGCAGCAACATGGGAAAACATTTCTGTGGAGATGGGAAAGCTGAGTGGCCCCACAGGAGCATCTCTGGAGAGGTGGAGAACCTGTGGGCAAGGAATGACCTCGGGAGAAGGAGGGCACAGCCCTCTGGGACATGGAAAAGCTTCCCAGGACAGACAGGGAGCTGCTGAGCGGGAGAGGAAAGGTGGCTTGAGGGCGGCTCTGATCACGTGCCCTCGAGGGAAGCAATTTCTCCCGAATTTCCACCTTTTGTTCGCTCGGTGAATACCCCCTGATTTCTCTGGAGTGGGAATATGTTTGCCTGCTCCTCGGGCTGAGCACATCACAGCCTCCCCCTGCGCTGGCTCCCGCTCCCTCCCGGCGCAGCTCTTTGCTATTCATGGCCTCTCATCCCTCTCCTCGGGAGTCTTCCACAGTGATTGGAGAGGGAAGGATGAGCAATGCATGCCAAGCAGCAGGGACCACACTGGGAGCCTGGTTCCTGACCTACAATCCTCGGTGATTAGGCAGATGAAACACTCAGGATGCCGAAGCTCTCCACGCCATCCTTGTGTTTCTCCGGATCCTGCGTTCGGCAGCCCAAAACCCAAGGTGGTCTCGCAAACAGCATGGAAGAACTGGTCTGCAGGGCCGCTCTGGGGCTTGGACCTGGGTGGGGAAGTGGATTTTAGAGGCAGAGGGCTCTGGAATCACAGAATGGTTGGGGTTGGAAGGGAACGTAAAGTTTCCACCATTCCAGCCTGCTCCAGCCTGGCCTTGGACACTTCCAGGGATCCAGGGGCAGCCACAGCTTCTCTGGGCACCCTGTGCCAGGGCCTCCCCACCCTCACAGGGAACAATTCCTTCCCAATCTCCCATCTAAACCTCCTCTCTTTCAGTTTAAAGCCATTCTCCCTCTCCATGCCCTTGGCAAATCTCCCTCTCCATCTTTCCTGCAATGGCAGGGCCGTCATGGAAATGCTGCTCTCTGGAAGGGGATGGACAAGGACACACCTGACTCCTTGGAATTAATGATAAAAAACTACAATAGGAGGGAATCAGCCCTGCCTGGGAGGCAGATTGCCTTTGTGTGGGACAGCATTCCTGCAGGAAGTGCCTCTGGAATGCCATAATTACCCCGATGGAACTTTTTGCCTCTCATTATTTGGGCTGTGTGATCGCTTGGGGTTTTGTCAGCAACGCCTGAAAGAAGATTTAGGGAGGCTCTTTCAGCAGCTCTGGGCAGCAGCGAATTCCCATTGTCCTCGATTGGACACATCCCCGGGAAGGAGGGAATTCATCCTGCCCAAACGTGCAGCATTTCCTTTGGAATACAGAGCAGGCTCCTGACCTTGTGCAATCAAAGGGATTT
This sequence comes from Dasyornis broadbenti, assembly GCA_013397935.1. Taxonomy (NCBI): domain Eukaryota; kingdom Metazoa; phylum Chordata; class Aves; order Passeriformes; family Dasyornithidae; genus Dasyornis; species Dasyornis broadbenti. The sequence goes on from VZRN01006002.1 coordinate 2,105, forward strand.
CTGATTAACGGCACCTCCGGTAACAAACCTGGCATTGTGGATGGGATATTTCAGGTGTCTTGTGCCCTCACTGAGGATAATGCAGAGACTTCAAAGTTCCTGTGGCACAAACTCCCTAAAATTAGGCTGGAATCGGAGTTAGGAATGAAATAAAAGAAGTAATGGTCATTTTCTTCAGCTGCTCTTCATTACTGAGTTTTTTCCTTTGTCTGACTCTGTTTTTATTGAGCCATACCCATAAAAAGCTGTGCTTCCAGGAAAATGAGGAATGGTGATGTTGTTAAGGGGCTGTGGGAAGTGAAGCCGCCTTGGCAAAATGCTCAGTTCAACAGGTTCGGCTAAAACAGGAGAGCCAGCAGAATTCCCAGGATTTCACGGGCTTGGAGAGGGTCTGGGGTAGGGAAAAACTCATTTGGAATGGTGGTACTGCCCTGCTCCTGGGAATGCTGATAAATCCAACATCTGAGGCTGCCCCGGCTGCTGTGGCTGCTGGAAGGGCAGAGCATCACCACAAGCAAAAGTGTCTCCAGAAATGGTTAAATTGTTAAACAACTGTACCCCAATCTGGAACCAGAGACTAAATAACCAATTAATTCCATTTCAATGGAGTGTTTCAATTGATTAGTGCATGGTGTGGCTGCAGTTTGGGTGACAACAACACATGGCCTTAATATTTTTAATTTCAATTATTCCTGGAGTGCACTTTCAGCTCTGACTGTACTCGGGCATGTTTCTCTCTAATTTGTCTTTTTCCTCAGAGAAAAACTCTCATAATGCTCAGTGCCATCATCACCCCTGCAAGGAATGGTTTTCAGACAGGGAAGATGATTTTCCTGGGGAGTGGCAGGAGGAAGCCAGGACAGCACATCCCCACTGCTTCGGTGCGTAATGAGAACCAAACACTTGGGGCACATTTTGGTTTAGGTTCAGTTTAAAAAAGGAGCATTATTTGGTTGGGTATTGTTGTTACCATTATCTGTTATCATGGACAGGAAATTCAAAACATCGGGAATGAAAACATCCCAGGAGCAAAGCTCTGCTCATGGTTTGGAGCTCAGTGAAATTCCATGTGGGAGAGGAAGGGGTTGTTTCAAAATGGGATTGATTTCCCTCACGTGGGGTCTCTTATTCCCACACACTCCCAGCTTCCAGGCTGTGTGATTCCATGTTGTCCCCTCAAGCCTCATGTGACACAGGTGACATTGGAGGTGCTGCCTGTGAGATTCCTTCCTGCATCCCAGCTCCTTGGGATGGGACAGGTTCTGCTTTTGGGGATGTCCTTGACGTGCTAAAAGCGATGCTGATCTGTGTGTCCATCGTGTGCCACCTCTGGGAGTCCCTGGGCATTGGGTTTATTCCTTCATTCTGATTTATTCCTTGCCTTTTACCTGGGGATTTGATGGTTCCAGCCTCTGTCTTGATTTTCAGGGAATTCCTAGAATCCCAGATTGGTTTGCGTGGGAAAGGACCTTGCAGCTCATCCCATTCCACCCCTGCCATGGGCAGGGACATGTCCCGCTATCCCAGGCTGCTCCAGCCTGGCCTTGGGCACTTCCAGGGATCCAGGGGCATTTCCTGCTTTTCCTCCCTCAGTGGCTCCACCTGGCCCTTGTTTTAATCTTGTTTCACCCAAGGCTGGGCTTTTATTCCAAAGAAAACCATGGAGATGTCCTGAGCCCTTGGAGCTGCTCATCCAGGGCCATGACTTCTGCCATTCCCATGTTCCTTTTCTGCCATTCCCTCTGGTCCCTCCACACCCCAGAATTCCCACTCCATCACCACACGCCAGTCCCGACATTTCCTACTAAAATCTTTACACTTTGGAATGATTTTGTGGAGGGATTCCCATCACTCCCATGGGGTTTCCCAGAGTTTTATCAGCAGCTGGCAGACACACAGAGATGATCTCTGGTCGTCCAAGTGATCCCAAACTTTCTCTGGTTTTCCTGCTGCTTGGGAATGTCGCAGCACAGAGAAGTGGCATCCCCAGGCTGCCGGGAGGGCTCGGGGCAGACACGGCGCTAATGGCTCTGGAATGGCAGGGAAGAGGCAGAGTGCTCCTAAATGGCAGGAGATTCCATGGAGGGAACGGGAATGGTTGGAAGTGGGTCACGGAGCTGCACAGCCTTTCTGCCATCCCTGCCGGGAATCCCTGGAACTCCGCGTTCCTGTTCATCCTTTCCCTGCGCATCCTCCAAGGCCAGCTGATCCTGAGGCTCCCAGCTGCTTTCCCGGGACACCTGGAGCCGGAGAGGACACGTGAGGAGCAGAGGCAGCTCCGCTAATTACCCTGGGCCGGGAGATGGGTCAGGACAGGAGATTTCATGCATTGCTTGTGTGATTGACTTTGAGCCTTGCTGGGAGGGGAAAGGAGCAGCTGGAAAACTCGTGGAAACAGCTTGTTCCCTTTGGAATTTTTTGGCGGTGCTCAGGGCTGCGGGGTGAGGTCGGCTGAGTTTGTGTTGGGCACGGCCACAGCCGTGGCCTCTCGTTTTATCCAGGATGAATCCCAGCCCTGGGATAAAGCAGCAGCTCTCCCAGGGCACAGGGTCTCCAGCAGAGGGGCTGGCTGAGTTTTCCAGTTGATTTCCACACATGGACTTCCTGGGATTGAGGAGGAGATGCCCAATACCAAGAACAAGCTCAGTGCAGTAGAAGAGGTTTTAATCCACAATTAAATCCATTTAGGCCCAGCTCTCATCAGCATCCTCATAAACCACTCGGACGCATGACTCAAAGGGATAATGAGGAAGTTTGGAAATTAAATTGGGAGGAGCTGTCGAGTCCCTGGAGAGCAGAGAGGCCCTGCAGGGAGACCTGGATAAATCAGAGGGCTGGGAATCACCAAAGGCGTGAAGTTCAACAAGGGCGGGTGCTGGATTCTGTGTCTGGGATGAGGCAATCCTGGATGTATGAACAGAGTGGGAATGAGAGACTGGAGAGCAGCTGAGGGAAGGATTCTGGGGAGACTGGTGCACGGCAAGCCAGATGAGCCAGCAGGGACAGGGAGCCAGGAGGGACATCCCTGTCCTGGGGGATCAGGCCCGAGGAAGGATTGTCCCTCTCTGCTCTGGGCTGGGGCAGCCTCACCTCCAGTCCTGGGGCAGTTTGGGGTGCCACAATATCAGAGAGATCCAAAGCTGTTCCAGAGTGTCCAAAGGAGGGACCTGGAGCTGGGGAAGGGTCTGGACGGGCCACAAGAGGAGCGGCTGAGGGCCCTGGGCTGGTTCAGCTGCAGCAGAGCAGCCTGAGGGCAGAGCTCAGGGAAGGAGGGAATGGCTGGAGGGGGAGGTTTTGGCTGGAGATCAGGAAAGGTTCTTCCCCCAGAGGGTGCTGGGCACTGCCCAGGCTCCCCAGGGAATGGGCACGGCCCCGAGGCTGCCACAGCTCCAGGAGTGTTTGGACAAAGCTCTCAGGGATGCACTGGGTGGGATTGTTGGGGTGCCTGTGCAGGGCCAGGGGCTGGACTGGATGACCTTTGTGGGTCCCTTCCAGCTCAGGATATTCCATGGTTCCATGATTTATATCCCGTGGGAAGAAATCCCTGTCACATTAACTGAGTCCTGAACTGATTTCTAGGTGGGATATGAGTGATCCATGTGCCTTTTAGGAATAAAGGGACAATGCTGGAGCTCTGGCATCAAAAGATGTCATCCACATGAGGGGATTTGGGAATGTTTCAGCAAATCCGGGGTGCAGCTGGGGGCTTAGGGAGCCAGATAAGCAGGACACGAGTCCAGTTTAAAATTCATGTGACAGTCCTATATTTTGAGGGGCTATTAGGATGGAAAAGTGCAGGGAGGGCATTACCGGCTATTGTATCAAATCCTGGCATCCACACTTTTATCATGGATTAAAAAAAATTAGAGGAGCTCATGGAAGAGCTGGAAGACTGAGAAAAGGTCTGGCAAACCTGCTGGGTGATGATAGGCTTAATGACTTCAATCTATTTAGCTCATCAGAGAGCAACTTGAGAGGTGACTTGATCATGGGCTCTAAGTACTTGCAGGGAGGAGATTTTTGATAGCAGAGGGTCCTTTAATCCAGCAGACAAAGCCAGGACTCAGTGGCTGCCAGGTGGAGCTGAAGGAAGAATAATTCCAACGGCAGTTAAGACCCCAGTGTTTCACGGGAAAGGTAATTAACTCCTGGAAGTGCTTACCTGGGGATGTGCTGAATCCATCTTTAAAAGAGAACTGGAAGATTTGCTCCCATGCGAACACAAGTTATGGGCTCAGTGCCCTTGATCCACGTGGGGATGGAGAGAAATCCCCTCCCCGGCTGCACGCAGGATCCTGCCTGCTCCGGGGGCTGCTCCCACTGCGAGCACCTGCCCTGCACTGATGGCGGGCAGAATGGCGCCTTCCTCCCCTGGGGACATTCTGGGGGTTCATTTCGGGTCAGGTGTCCCTCACACAGAGTCTCTCCACTCTGGAGACCTGAGCTGGCAGAGCTGTGAGGATCTGAGGGCTTTAGATCCCACATTTTTGTTGCAATGCTCTTCATTCTGTCCCTCAGCTCACCTTGGGTTTAGAAAATGTCGGGTTTAGCATCGAGTCTGGCTGACCTCTGCTTCCTGACATTGTCTCCTGCTGCTGGAGGAGCCTCTTCAAACTCCAGCTGCCTCAGATGTTCGTCATCAGAGGAAAACTCCGCAGGAAAACCAATCCCAGGGGGTCTGCGATGGCTTTGGCAAGAACATTCCCAAGAGCCTTTGGTCCTGGCAGGTGTCAGGGCTGGCTGGTCCTGCCAGCCTCCCCTGGACACTCCCCCACGCCTTGTCCAGGGATCCATTTGAAATCCAGCTCTGAGCCTTCCTTCCCCTCTGAGCTCAGTAGTGGCTGTGCCTCCTTGCATCTGCCTTGGATCTTTGCTGGAGCTCACTCCTGGCTGGCTCCATCTCCTTCTGCTCCTGTGGGTGGAGCCTGGTCCCAGGTAATTCCTGAGCACAGCTGGGAATTCTTTTGATCCCTGGTGCTGCTGTGTTCAGGTTCTTTGGGAATGTACCTGTTGGGGCTGCCCTCAGCTCCTGGCTCCCCTTCCCTCAGGGAGCAGCTGATCCCTGGCAGTAAGAACCCCTCTTTTAAGCAGGAATATTCATTTTCCAAGCAGAGCTTTCCAGGTGTAGCTGCACTCCCGTGCTATTCCTGCAAATCAATCCCCTGGGAAAGCCAGTGGTCAACACATCATGAGACTTCCTACAGAGCAAAGCCCAGATTCCTGGCTGGTTATCCCTGAGAAACGCTTCCAGGAGGAAAACTCTCCCTCAGCTGGAGCCCTGTGGAAGCCTCGTAGGGCTGAGAACGCTCGTGCTTGTGACAGCAGTGTCACCAGGGGTGAGGGAACATGGGCAGGAGTGAGCTGGGCCTTGGGGACAGATCCAGCAGGATTCCAACATCATCTGTCCCCGGGGACCTTCCAAGTCACCAGCTGGGAACACTGGCTTTGGGGGTGACACCTGGGTTGTGTTGGGGCCCTCAAAGGTGATGCAGGAGGAGTCAGAGCTGTCTTCCGCCCTTTGGCCATATTCCCTTTCCTCTGGCCATATTCCTTACCCTCTGGCCATATTCCCTATCCTCTGGCCATGCGGGCACCATGAGGAGTCGCTCAGTTATTGGGAACTCGGCTGCTCCTCAGTGTCCCTCCTGCCACATTCCCAAGGTGGTGCTTCTCCCGGTGCTGCTGCCCTGGGAGGGCAGAACCAACACCCAGCAATTCCTCATCCCCAAAATCCAAACCAGGGCATGGCAAAGCAGGGAGAAAGGGTGGGAGGATGGGAGCAAATTTAGCCCCCTACTTTCGTTCCTTATGTTTTCCTGAGCTTCCTGGAGCCCCCAAATCCTGGGGGCCACTGGCAGCCAGGCCAGCAAGGGAAAAAACTTGGGAGCCCCTCGCCTGGGTGAAGCTGGAGATCACTGGAGCATGGCAGCTCCTCAGGCACACACATCCCTTCTTGTGTTTTCCTGGAAAAAGCAGAATATTTTAAGCGAAACAAGGAAAAAGCTGTTGTGAGACAAATTCCTGTTTTGCTGGATGAACCGAAGGCTCCCCAGCTGAATTGTTCGCCCACCCAGCGGCCCCACGGAGCAAATCCTGGGAGGAAGGGGCTTGCAGACAACTCTGCCTCCAGTGAGCTGCTCCCCAAGGCAACAACAACAACAAAATTCCTCCAGGGCAGGGGTTGAGGCAGGGGTTGAATTTGTTTCTGCGGTGGTGTCTGCAGGGATCCCACTCCTGCCCGGAATAATCTGAACCTGCAGCCGAGTTTTGGTGCAACCAATGGAAACCTGGCTGTGCTGGGATAACCACTGGGAATGCAGGAGGCTGTGCTGGGAGAGGCAATCAAGAAACCTGGAAAAATCCTGTCTTTGCTGCTGCTTCCAGGGCAGCACAACAGCCTTGGGCAGTTTCTGCTCAGGAAAAGGGGGAATGGATTGCACAGGAGGCTGCATTTACCCCATGGAATCATGGAATGGTTTGGGGCAGGTTGGGAAGGAACCTTAAAGCCCATCCCATTCCACCCCCTGCCATGGGCAGGGACACCTTCCACCATCCCAGGTGGCTCTAAGCCCCGTCCAGCCTGGCCTTGGACACTTCCAGGGATCCAGGGGCAGCCACAGCTTCTCTGGGCACTCTGTGCCAGGGCCTCCCCACCCTCACAGGGAACAATTCCTTCCCAATCTCCCATCTATCCCTGCCTTCTGGCAGTGGGAAGCCATTCCCTGTGTCCTGTCCCTCCATCCCGTGTCCCCAGTCTCTCTCCATCTTTCCTGTCAGCTCCTCCAGGCTCTGCAAGGCCACAATGAGGTCACCCCAAAGCTTCTCCTCTCCAGGCTGAACAATCCCAACTCTCCCAGCCTTTCCTCCCAGCAGAGCTGCTCCATCCCTCTGCTCATCCTGGTGCCTCCTCTGGACTCTCTCCAGCAGCTCCAGCTCCTTCCAGTGCTGGGCCCCAGGGCTGGGGCAGCTCTGCAGGTGGGGCCTCACCTGAGGGGCAGAATCCCCCTTCCCCTGCTGCCCACGCTGGGGGCTCAGCACAGGGCACAGGGTGGGTTCTGGGTTTTGGGGTCCCAAAGGACATCAAATCATTCAGTCACACATGCACCAGGCAGGATTCGAGTTTTGGGAGGCAGTGAAAGGTAAAAAAGGGAGGAAAAAGCAGCCCAGGCTCATTGTGACAGTGGAAATGAAAAGCCAGATGAAGTCTGGAAATTCATTCATCCGCATCACTCATGTTAAGCCTTAAAATGCTCCTGGTAGCCACTGGAAATCATTAAAGAAGTGACAGCTCCGTTCTCTGGAGGAGCAGGACTCCGAGTGGGGGGTACAGGAGATGCTTTAGCAAGAAAAATTCGACGGAGCAGCCTCTAAGTCAGTGATTTCTCTGACTTCATCTGCACATTAAAAATGCAAGTGAATGCCTTTTGGTGTTAGCTCTGCTCCTGGATATGAGATGGAGTCAATTCACAGCTCTTCAGTGGATAATACTTTTTGTTTTCAGCAAAGGCTGTTGAAACAGAATGGAAAATTAAAGCAATTTTTCCTGACAGCAATGCATAAACGTTGACCATGAAATGGCAAAGCAAAAAAACAAAACCAAAAGCAAGAACAGCTCCAGGAGTGTCTGAATTAGGCAGCAGCGAGTTCATTACAGCTCTCATTTGAATAAAGGCAGGAGATGATGCCCTCGCTGTAATGGAAATGCTCTTCAAGTCCGAGCTATCCACGGCCATTACAGCCTGGAGAGGATTGTTTGGGAAAGAGATGGATGCAGGCACATTCCTGCCTGGGGCACAGCACTGCTTTCCTTGCTCCTCAGCTGGACACATTCCCTTCAGTGCCTGGGGCTGGGTGCAGGTGGGTCCTGCTTGCCCATCAATCTCTGGGAACACTCTGCTCTGGAGCATCTCAGACTTTTCCCTGCTGGTCCAACAGGGCACTGGGAGGGTCTGAGAGGGATGATCCGAAGTCCAGCTTGTCAGAGCTTCTGGAAGGGTTTTGAAGCACTTAAAAAGCTCCAGAGAAATGAACTTTCTGGCCAAAAAGGGGCCGCATTTGGGATAACACTGCTGTTGTCACCTTCCTTGGGCCACCTGCCCGCACATCCCACTCAGCTGCTCTGAGCTGTTCCTGCTGATGCCCAGGTTTATCTTTGGGAGGTCTCTGGAAGTTGGAATGGGAGCGTTGGATGCATTCCAAGCCTCTGCCAGCACTGGCAGGGGCTGCCCAGGGAGGTGTTGGAGTGCCCATCCCTGGAGGTGTCCAAGGCAGGCCTGGAGGTGGCACTCAGTGCTCTGGGCTGGGGACACGGTGAGGACCAAGCACAGCTTGGATTCGATGGCCTTGGAGGGCTTTTCCAGCCTCAGTGATTTTGGGATTCTGGGATTCTGAGCTCTTCTTTCCCTCCTGTGGGCATCAAGGGTTTCCCCACCTCTCCCTTTATCCCTTCTCCTGTTCTCCAGCTGCACAAGAGCTGCTGCCAAGGAAAACTAGGATCCTCTGCCCCATGGTGGGGTCTCTGTGCTGTCCTGGTACCACTGTCCCAGTGGGACACCCTCCAGCATCCCCACTGCTCCTGGCCTGCCTGGGATGCTCCTTTTCCCCAGAGGAGCAGGGATTTTTGTGGCACATCTCTGCAGAGGGACAGCAGTATCCCAGATTTTCTCACGTCTCCAATAGGTCTCCACAAGCTTTTCCTTCCCCTTTGAGCAGGACTTCATGATTCCATGGTCTCAGGGGGCTTTTCCAACCGAAACAATTCCAAGATTTGCACCGCTTCGCTCAGCCTTGCTCGTGGCCACATCCTCACCTCAGTGACAGCCACATCCCCGGTGTCCTCTGGAGGAGCACCCATGCCATCCCCACTTCCCCGGGTGCCGCTTCCCTGAGCTCGGGAGAGCGTGGATGGGCAGGTGGGAGCTCGGGGAGAGCTCAGGAGGCTCTGGGGGAAGCGGGGCTGCGGTGGCCAGGGTGAATGTGCCGTGTGTCCCGGTGCCACTAGATGTCCTTGTGGGAAAGGCCTTGCCGCTGCCCGCGGGCAGAGCGGCACAGCCGGGGATGGAGCCGGGGGCACCTCTGCCTCTCTGCCCCCTCCCACGGCCGAACGAGCCACGGGCAGCATTCCCGGCTGCGGGGCCAGGCTCCAGGGAGCCGCGGGAAGGGCAGGGACAGGCAGCCGGGAGTGCTGCAGCCCCGGGATGCTCCTGAGCCAGCCCTCGTCCCCACAAACGCCAGGCTTTAGGAAAGGCTTGGGCAGCTCTGAGGGGAGCTGAGTGGGAGGCGAGGCAGTGCCAGCCTGGGCAGGGAGGGCTTCCCATGGCTCAGATCCCATCGCAGAGCTCCTGGAGAGCCGTGGAATGTGGGAATCAGTGGGCAGCACGTGAAGCCAATGTCCGTCTGCTTTGGAACATTGGAATTTGGCCACATTTTGTTGGGACTTCGCTGTCACGGGCTCCTGGTCCTGCCCAGGCTCCTCCTGTGCCACCACCCCGTCCCTGTGCCCTGCTGCCAGCGCAGGGCCCTGCTGGGCCAGGAGCATCCCCTGCTCCCCTCCTGCCGCATCCTTGGCAGTGGCAGCGCGCTGGGAGAAGGGCTGAGCAGCAGAAGGTGAAACTCTGCAGCAGGGAGATTACAGCTCCTCTGTTTTTCCCTTTTTTTTTTTTTTCTTCAAAGGAATGACTTCGTATTTTTGGAAAGAATAGCTGCTCCGAAAATCCTGGTACAAACTCTTCCAGACTCCAGCCTGGCTTATCACGCGCTGTGCTGGGGCCCTGGTGGGAATTTATGCAGGATTTTAACTCTTGGATGCCTTTCCCAGCTTTAGTAAATGACCCCCTTACTCCAAGGGTTTGAATTAATCCTTGGAGTCGAGGGCAAATCTCAGTGGGAATCTCGGGAAAGAGGACTCAGCCTGGTGCAAAGATGCTGGAGAATAAAGCTGGTGGTGCCGGATGCTGGGAGTTGTGTTCCAGCAGTATCCCAGCCATTTTCCAGCCGTTTTCCAGCCGTGTTCCTGCCGTGCCCGGGGTGTGACTGCCACTCAGGCTGCAGCCTGGCAACTGGCGGCAGCATCTCCACAGGAGAAAGTTGCCCAAAATAGGAAAAATGGCAATAAATAATTTCTGGGGCTTGATTTATGGGTGAACCTCCTCATCCGTGTAGGGATCTCCCCAGGCTTTGGACGTCTTGGGATAGTCAGGGGTTCTGGGGGGGCGGGGAGATGCTCAATTCCAAGCTCTGGAGCGGTAATTGCTGGGAAGAGGGGAGTTAGCAGCTCCCTAATTACAGCTAAACCCGAACTGGGAGAAGATGCAAACTCCAGTCTGAAGGGGAACACGAAGGGATCCGGGAGACTGGAGCTGTGGCGATCCAGCCCTGCCGGATGCAACTCCCCGTGTCGTGGGGGAAATGACCCCGCGGCCAAATTCCCTGGCAGTGCAACACCTGGAGAGCAGTAGCCTGGGGCAGACGGCACTCAGCCTCCCCGGCAGGAGCTGGGAATTGCTGCTGTTGTGTGCTGCACACCCAGAGGAATTGCAGGAAGAGGCCTCCGTGCTTCCCTGAATCCCAAGGAGGATGTGGTTCACTGGATGTCTGCAGGGCTGCTCCCAGAAACCTTGGGAAGTGCCAGAAACCTTCAGGAAACCTGGAAAAAGGGCCAGCAGAGAGGTGAGGACAGCACTCAGAATCTCAGGATCATTAAGGATGGAAAAGACCTCCAAGGTCATTGTCCAACCATTCCCGCAGCACTGCCAAGGCCACCGCTAACCCATGTCCCCAGGTGCCACATCCACACTTCCCTGGACAGCCTGTTCCCAATGCTTGACCACCATTTCAGCCAGGAAATTTTCCCTGATATCCAGCCTGAACCTCTCCGGTGCTGCTTGAGCTCATTTTCCCTTGTCCCTATCATTTGTGCAGGGACTTCCCAGTGTTGGGCATGGTGGAAGAGTGGGAACAGAGAGGGAAAAAAGGAAAAGGACAGCAGGGATGAGAGAGCAGGAGTCTGGAGGGAGGGAGAGGAAACCCCTGACAGCAGGGGACTTTTGGGGTAACCCCTGCAGCCACAGCACTCTGGGGTCACCTGGAGAAGCGGGGTGGGGTTTGGGAACAGCCCTTGGAGCTGCTCCTGCTGTGGCTCCGGGAAGGGACAGGGAGCACGGCATGGTGTGAGGGTCCCTGCCATGGAGTAGGGATCTCTGGCATGGGGCAGGAATCCCTGATACGGAGCAGGGGTCCCTGGCACACGGCTCCAGTGCTCCCTCTCTCTCAACCCACCCTGGTGACGGTGGGGCCGTGCTGAAGGTCATGGCCAGGATCTCAGGGATGCCGCCAAGGAAAGGGACACCTGCCTGATGTCATTAACATTAACCCATGCTGTGCCAAAGCATCACCTCCAGCCCATCAGCCTGGCACCACAGGCTGTGCCGTGTGGGAGGGGGTCCATTGCCTCCACTGCTGGCCCATTCCCAAGATTTTTCCTTGGCTCACGTTGTTTTTGTTCATGGTCAGACCCAGCCTGTGAAAACCTAGATTACCTTTGCTTCCTGCCAAGCTTGTGTCCACTCTTTGGAAATGCCTCTGGACTGGCCTTGCCAAACTTTTCCTCCTGGGCCTGCTCTGACCCCTCTGAACACCCAGAGGATGCTGAGGCACCAGGGAGAGATTTGGAAGCTGCTGATGCCAGGGGTGCCCAGCAACTCTGCCCTTGCTGGGATGTGGCACCAGCCCAGCCATCTCCGTCTCCCGTCACTCTGGGAATGGAGGGATCCTGACGCTGGGGTGGCAGGGCAGTGTGGATGTGTGGAGCAGGGCAGGAGGAGTGGATTTGGTGGCTCGGGAAGAGCGAGGTGCTGCTGTCAGCTCATTAGAGCAGAGCCCGAGCCTGCATTCCTGGAGCCCTCAGCTCCCTCTCCTGCTCCTGTAATTGGGAGATTTGTTTGCCAGGAGCCCTCCTGGGATGGGGCTGCAGGGATAGCAAGGGTTTAACAGCAGTGATGTGCTTTCTGTACCCACCCCCTCCCAGGGCTGCACCAGCCTGTCATTCCCAAATCCTTGGGCGGCTGGAGTTAGCAGCAATCAGAGTTCAAGTCTTGCTGCAGAAATAATGGGATCCCAGGGGGCTTCCCGTGACAGAAACATTGAGTTACCCCGGGCAGAGCAGGACAAGGGGTGGGAAAGTTCCCATTTTTACACAGGGCAGAGCATCCTCAGCCTGTCCTGGGCACCAAGGGATGCAGGAGCTGCACTGCAGGCTCGGAATGCAGCACAGGGTGGCTGCAGCAGCCCTGCAATCCCACAGGGAGAGGGGACAGATGTGTCTGGGGACAGCTTACAAGATTGTGAGCCCTTGTAAGCAAAGTATTTAGAGAGGGATTAACAGCAATAAGGACACGGCAAGGAATCAGCAGCAGACACGGAGCAGGCAGATGGGTGACCCTGCTGGGACACTGCCCTGCACATGGCCTGCTTTGTGTCCAGAGATGGGGACACCGGGAGTGTCCAGGGCATCAAGGACACCAGGGATGTCCAGGGCCTCAGGGACACCAGGAACATCCAGGGCCTCAGGGACATCAGGAATGTCCAGGGCCTCCAGGACCTCATGGACACCAGCATTGTCCACGGCCTCAGGGACATGTCCTGGGCATCAGGGACACCAGGAGCATCCAGGGCCTCAGGGACATCAGGAATGTCCAGGGCCCCAGGCACGTTCAGTGTGGAGGGAGCTGCTGGCTCCAAAGCCCTGCTCAGGGGGCACAGGAGCTGAGGGTGAGCCCCGCTCTGCTGTGCAGGATTTGCAGCCACCTCTGGACCCCAGGACCTGCAAACAAATTCCAAGTGGGATTTTCCCTCCTCCTTACTTGTGTCAGGTGTACGTTCTCTGCTGAACATGTAATTGTGGGACAGGTTTGTGCCTCAAGCAGGACCCCTCTTTCCCCAGGCAGCTCCTCATGTCAGCACAAAGGAGATTTCATTTCCTTTTCCCACCTTTCTGACCCTGCTGGGATTCAGTGACTCCCCCAGCCCCCGCTGTGCCGTGCTGTGCGGTGCTGGAGGAGGATCAGTTTTCCTCAGGGTTTATGGCAGGCACTCCAGCACCCACACGAAGCTGTCCTGGGATTTTTGTGGTTTGCAGCCACAGGAGCCCCAAACCAGAGCTGGGGTTATCAGCTCCCAGTGCCGCTGGAGAACCCCAAGCTTTGGGAACAGCCACATCCCAAAATAATTCCGGCTCTGCCGCTGGAAGCACAGAGCAATTCTCAGGGTAACCCACTTGTAGAGCTGAGGATGAAGTGTTACATCCTGAATATGAGCAGGGAAATTACCAGTGGCACCTCTGTCAATGCCACTGAATCCCTCTGAAATGAATTCTTGGGAAGGAATGAGCCTGTTCAAGGAAGAGATTTGCTGAACACCCTGGATTTGCCTTTCCTTGCTGTGAGCAGGGGCAACACAGCCCGACCTTGCTCCAAGGTCAAAACCATCCGTGTGGCTTCTCCAGCAAGTTCTTCCCAGTGTGTTTGCCCTCTCTGCTCCCAAAACTGGGGCTGAGCTGGTTGCTGGGAAAACAGGAGGAGGTTATAGCGGGTTCAGCGCGCTTCCTGCAGGGCTCGAGTTAATCCGTCCTGCCGGGCCTGCACCGGGCTGCGGTTAAAGCTTCCCGGCAGGAAGAAGCTGCTCCCAGAAAAGAGGCTGGGATCAGGACCAGGGTGGGTGCCTGAGTGGGGAAGAGCTGTTTGGACAGCCTGGAAAAGGGTGGGAGAGGGCAGTGACCCTTCACACCCGCAGCACGAGAGCAAGGGGCTGGTAGAATCAAGGAATGGTTGGGTTGGAAAGGATCCTAAAGCTCATCCCATTCCAACCCCTGCCATGGCAGGGACACCTTCCATTATCCCAGGCTGCTCCAAGCCTCATCCAACCTGGTCTTGAGCACTTCCAGGGATGGGGAGTCAATATTCCACAGGGGCACCTCTCTACAAAAGGTTATTTCTGCCTCGGACAGGGGTTGGTCATCACCCACTGCCCCCCGAAAGGGGAGCAGGATGGGATCTTCCCTTCGCATCCCACCCTTCCCGAGTGCTCTGGCTTTGGGAAGGCTCAGAGCAGCTCCGGGGTGCCTTCAGTGGGGTGTCCATGTCCTCTACGGGGGTTTTGGGCTGCCCAGCGCTGCGGGGACATCCCTGAACCCCTTGCGGAGATTTGGTCCCCACCTGAACGGGGCAACAAGGCCACCACGGGCTGGTGATTTCTGCACTGAGGCAGCCAATGGAAAAGGGATGCTCCCTTCTCCTCGAGGATTTAGTCCCTCGGGAAGAGCATATGAGGAATGAGACATGTCCTGGACATTCCTGGTGTCCCAGGACCCAGACATTCCATCCCTGCTGTTTCCCAGCTGCTCCTCTGGCTGGTGCCTGTGTCCCTTCACGGCTGATTTCCCAGTTCCACTTTTCCCTGTGTTTTTGGGAAGTTGGTCAGGCATGCCCAGCCTTGTGCTCCCATTCCTTTGTGCTTTGGGATCTCCCAGGAAGACCTGGAGGAGGGAAACCTGCAGCTCTTCCTGGAAGAGCTCCCAGTGCGTCCTGCGCTCCAGGAGGTGCTGGGTCCCTCTGGGATGGGGGGTACCCAAAACCTACACCCCTGGGAGGAGCAGGACACTGGCAGCTCCCTGAGGTTTGGGATTTGGGAACCCGATTCCCTGGGGTTGGCTGGGAGCAGAGCAGGCCAGGAGGATCCATCTTGGAAGACACAGTGGCCAGGGGGAGAGTGGAGCAGAAAATCCTTTTTGTTCCATTTTCCTGCCACGCTGGAGGCTCCCTGCTTCCAAAGTGTAGCCTTCCTCTCGAGATTCCAACAAAAAGCAGTTTCCAGGTTACAAATCCCTCAAAAGGAGCAAGGGGTGNGAGCGGAGGCAGGAGCTCCACAAATTCCTCAGATCCAGCTGATTCCAGGGAAAGGAGCACACAGGGACAATCTGGGGGGGCTCATTCAGTTTTCGGGTTGGAAATCCCTCAGAAGGGGTAAGGAGGGTGTATGGAATTGTGTAGGGCAGGGCAGCTCCCGGAGTTGTCGTGGTGTCCCAGAGCTGGGAGCTGAGGCAGGAATTCCACAAATTCCTCAGATCCAGCTGATTCCATGGAAAGGAGCATGCACAGGGACAATTTGGGAGGGTTCATTCAGTTTTTGGGTTAGAAATCTCCCAAAAGGAGCAAGGGGCATGTAAGGTTTTGTGTAGGGAGCCCCACTGCTCCTTTTGAGGGATTCCTCCTGGAGCTGTTGTGGTCCGGCACAGCCGGTGCTGGGAGCTGAGGCAGGAGCTCCACAAACCCCTCAGATCCGGCTGATTTTGGGAAAGGAGCACACAAGGACAATTTGGTCGGGATCCCCACTGTTGGGAGTGCTCTTAGATGTGATGATTCCTGAATCCCCTCCCCCAGATGAACGCACCAGGTGCTGGAATTTCATCCATTTGCATCTCGGCAAAAGCTGCTTGATTCCCACCAGGATCGAAGCCGAGCTTTCCCTGGAGATGCAGCTTGTCTGCTCCAGGGGCTCGGTGGCAGTGCTGGGGCTCCGCGGTGGCCACCACCCACAAATCTGTGCAGCTTTGGAGGATTCCTCACAATTTTGTGCTCTGGGGCTTCCCCTTTCCAGTGGCTGCTTCCCTGTGGAGCTTCCACTGCCAGGCGACCTGGAGAGGGGCAGGAGCACAGCAGCCCTGAAAGGGAAACCTTTCAGCCGGCTCTTTATTCCCAGAACTTTTCACCCCATGCAGCTCTGGAATAGAAACGAGATTTTTCTCAGGTGAATAAAAATATCTCGAGGCTTTAATGAGAACTTTAAACTCGGTTTCATCTGCTCTGACTGGGGCCACGAGGTCCCGGAGCAGAACAAACATCTTTGGTCCAATTAGTGGGAAAAAAAAAGCCCCAAAGCAGCTCTTTCCCCGACAGGTTGTTCTTGGAATTCCCTTCATTGTGTCTCGTCAAGCAGGGACACTTTGTTGTGGATGGAGCAGTTCCCAGCTCTCAGGGATATCTGGGATAATCCTGCGAGGCTGGGATAATCCTTTGTACCACCTAATGCCCCATCCTCCTCATGGATACCCAAAAGCACAGAAAAAGAGGATTCCCACTTTTCAGGGACAAAATGTTGCTGTTTCCATGTGAGCTCAGGTGTCCAGGGGCAAGATCTGCTCCATCTCTCACAGCTTCCAGCTATTTCTCCGGAATTTCTGCCTCTGTGGCTCTTTCAACACGGATTTTAGGACATTCAGCAAGTTCCGAAGGTCAGGAAGCACAAAGCAGCTCCAAACCCACTGTGCAGACGAGGGATTCACCTGGATAAACACACCTGGATAACAAAAGAGTGGATTTCTGCTCCGGGTTTTATTTCAGATGCTCAGCTCTGGCTGGGCCTGATCCATCAGCATCCCACTCCCTTCAGCTGGGCACACTGGGATGTGCTCCCTTCCCACATTCCTGTGGTTTTCCCTGCCTTTGGTGACCCTTCCCATCATCTCGTGGAATGGTTGAGGTTGGAAAAGATCTTTAGGATCACAAGTCCAACATTTCACCACTGAGCCACGTCCTCAAGTGCCACATCCACACGTTTTTTTCAGCAATTCCAGGAATGGTGGCTCTACCACTTCCCCGGGCAGGTTCTCCAAAGGAATCACCCTTTGGAGTGGTGGTTTTCTGGGAATAGTGACCCCACTGCTTCCCTGGGCAGGTTCTCCACAGGAATCACCCTTTGGAGTGGTGGTTTTCTCCCACTGCCTCCCAGTTCTCCCTGCTCCTTCAGCTCATCCTGCTGAGTCTGTGCCAGGCTATCCCAGGAGCAGGAGTCAGGGATAACCTGCCAATTAACAGCTCCTAACTGAAGATCACATTCCAGACATTCCTCCTCAGGGTGGCTGGAAGGGATGGCTGTGTTCAGGAGCTCGGGGCAACCCAAATGTCTCCTCGTGCTGCCAAGCAGGGGACCTGGTATTTAGGAAAATGCTCATTTTCCCAGAGTGGGGAAATCAGAGGACAATTCCTAACCTGGTTTTATTTCCTCTGAAATCCTGTTCCTCACGTTTTCTCAAAGTTCTGTTTCTAGGTGGAGGAAGAGGTTGGGTCTGTGCTGATTTTCCCAGCAGCTCAATGGGAACAAGGAATCCCAATATTCTGGGAGAGCAAATTCCAGAGACGTAGAAAAGAGCAGGGATATCTGCAGGGCGGGTGCTGACCTGTCCAGCCTCCCATGGAGCTTCATCCTCGGTGGGGTCAGCACCGAGTTCTCCCTCCTGGATGTGATGTTCAAGCCCATCTCACCTTTTAATTCCATTTTTCTGCTGCCACACTGGGAGGCTGGGGCTCTCTGCTTCCAAAGTGAAGCCTTCTCCTTGAGATTCCAATAAAAAGGCTACAAATCCCTCAAAAGGAGCAAAGGGGGTTTTGTGTAGGGAGCCCCACTGAAAAGCAGCTCCCGGAGCTGTTGTGGTCCTGCAGAGCCAGGAGCTGAGGCAGGAGCTTCATAAATTCCTCAGACGTGGCTGATTCCAGGGAAAGGAGCACATGGGAACAATTTGGGAGGGTTCATTCCATTTTCTGGTTAGAAATTTCTCAGAAGGGTTGAGGGGGGACGTATGGAATTGTGTAGGGAGCCCCAGGGCAGAGCAGCTCTGGGAGCTGTCGTGGCAAAGCCAGGAGCTGAGGCAGAGCTCCACAAATTCCTCAGATCTGGCTGATTCCAGGGAAGAGAGCACGCAGGGACAATTTGGGAAGGGGTCAAGCACTTGGACCAAACCCGTTTGGTGGGGAGGAGGCTCTTGCTCTTGGCTGTCCCCCCAGGATGCTCCGGCATCCACCTCTCCCAGGGATTGTCTCCTGAAGGATTGATGGCACCAGGAGCCTTTCCAAGGCCACAGCTCCATCCCTCAGAGGTGTCAGCCGTGGCCTGGGGTGACCCTCTGCTCCCTGGCACTGCCCAGAGCCTCCTGCTGGCTGCAAATCTGCTGGGGCTGCCGGCAAATTATCCGGACATCAGCACTTGGAGGAGAAATGAATTTCCCTGCAGGAGCAAATTCCAAATCAGAGCCCGGCTCCCTGTGGCTGGCCTGGAACACGGTGAGAAATCCGAAACACGGTGACAATCCCATCGCCCGTGCCCTACACAGAGGGAGCAGCACCTCCCTGGATCTGCCAGGGATCCAACAGGCAGGGAAGTCACAACAAGGAGCAGAAAGAAAGATCCTGGGATGGCTTTTAAAGTTGTTCCAGAGGGCTGGAAGCCCTGAGGATTCCTGAGCTTTCCCTCTGCACTCAAGGCAAGGACACAGAAGTGCAGACAGGGGGAAAGGGGGCACAGGTGCGTGGATGAGGAGGGAAGTATTCTTAATAAAACTGATGTCATCTGATTAGAAGTATCGGAGTGAAGAACAAATGCCTGGCTGCTAGCGAAGGGGGAAAATTTAACCTCAAAGTCCTAGGCCAGGTTTAAAATGACATGTAGGGTTTAGGACAGGGGAAACGGGAACAGAGAGGGGAGGAAGAGACCTGAACACAACAATGAAATGGAATAAAATGTAATGGGAATAAAATGTAATGGGACTTCCCCAGCAGCAGATCAAGTGAGATAAAGCTGCTCTCTCCTTTCTAGGGGAAGATAACAGCTTCATTTATTTATTTATTTTTGGGAATGGAAAGGAAATGCTGGAGATTTCATCTCCCTGAATTCCAGCACTTGACAAGGCACCATCCAAAGCTTCCCTGTGCCTCTGGAGAGGCTGAGCTCAGCTGGGTGAGGAAGACCCCAGGAAGGTGTTTGGGGCAGATACCAGAGCCAGCTCCCCAGCTGGAGCCTGAGAGCAGGCTCAGGGCAGCAAAAGGAACCCCAAAATTAAAGGAACAGATGTGGGAAGGAGCCCCGGGCAGCACTGAGGTGCCATTCCCTGTCTCCAGGCGTCGCAGAGCCCCAGCTGATGGATGGGGAAGGCGTGTCCCATCAAGTGTTTTCCTGCCCTTTGCCAGCTTGGGGTAGGAGCAGGAGCATCCCTCTGGAACCAGAGCTCCTGCAGATTTCTCCTGCTCCTCCTGCACCCCTAAAAGTGGAGGCTGATGGGAGGGCACCAGCTCCAGCCCCATCCATTTCCCTCGGGGAAGCATGGACAGCCCAGCCAGGAAACACCATGAAAACCACCTTAAAAAGCATGGAAAGCTCCTGGAGAGCGGAGCAGCACCGGCTCCCCCTCCCAGGAGCCGGGCAGCGATTGTCACCCGGGAGGCAGCGCTGTCCCCCCAGTGCCACCCCCAGGCTGCCTCCTGTGAGGATGAACATTCCTGCAGCTCCCTGAGGCAGCTGGGGCTGCACCAGGGCTGGGAAGGGTTTTCTGGGAGCAGGAGTGGAAGGGAAAGGAAATGAATGCTGCTTCTCCGCTCCACTTGGAGATGGGGAATGATTTGCCAGGGATTTGTAAGGGTTTTTTTTTTTTGAAATCTGCCTGAATGGGCTTTCTGTGGAGAGCAAAGAGAAAGGCTCCGAGAGCAGAAAATACGGTTCTGTCCTAATAGGATAATTTATTAGTGGGGACAGTCAAATTAAAATCAGAGAAAAGACAAAATAATATTCCCTGGCAGCTCAGAAACGCTGCTGCCATTGTGCAGCAATGAAGCTGTTGGGGCAGGGATTTCTGCCACCCCAACATCCCTTGGATTCCTGCAGAGCTGTTCCTGGGGCAGGGCTGAAGCAAGCTGGGCACTGATCCCTGGGCTGGGATCCTCCCAACAAGAGCCTGGCTCTCCTGAATGCTCTGTAAACATTTAT
This sequence comes from Dasyornis broadbenti, assembly GCA_013397935.1. Classification (NCBI taxonomy): domain Eukaryota; kingdom Metazoa; phylum Chordata; class Aves; order Passeriformes; family Dasyornithidae; genus Dasyornis; species Dasyornis broadbenti. The sequence goes on from VZRN01006002.1 coordinate 21,911, forward strand.
CCAAGCCCACCTGCTCCGCTCTCCCTGGATAAGGCCTGCGATTTTGCCAGGATGCTGATGGCACCGCGGCCTCGGGAGGCAGATTTGCTGCTCGTTGTCACACTCCGTGCCCTGCAGTGGAGTTGATTTTCTCGCAGTCTGAGAGAGCTCTGGATCCAGATGAGTTCAGGGGCAGAAAAATAACAGGCTGGCACCTTCTCCTCTGCAAATGTCCCTGGTTTGGTGACAACTGAGGAGCTCATGTTCCTCTCTGATTTCTTCTTTCCCAGCCTTGGGAGCCGTGAGGGATCGTAGGGACAGCCTGGCTCCTGGAGCCAGCACTGCCCCAAAGGCTGCCCTGCCAATCCCAGAGTCACCGAGGTTGGAAAAGCCCTCAAGGATCATCAAATCCAAGCTGTGCCCAGTCCCCACCACATCACCAGAGCACTGAGTGCCACCTCCAGGCCTGCCTTGGACACCTCCAGGGATGGGCACTCCAAACCTCCCTGGGCAGTTCCAATGTGCTGGGACTCATTCCCAGGGGGATTAACTCCAGCAATGACCCCAGCCTGGAGGAGGGATCAGAGTGGACGCAGGGAAAGCTGTTGAAGTGGGAGTGGCACAGGGCAGATGCCCTCCTGGGGAAAGCCAACACTGGCAGGGCTCTGCAAAGCCTGGGGTAGGCCCTGTCCTCAGACTGTGATCCCCATCCTCAGACTGTGACCCCCGTCCTCAGACTGTGATCCCCATCCTCAGACTGCGCATTCCTGGTGGTTTCCAGCCGTGTCCTGGTTGGGTTTTCCACTGGCTGAGCTGGGGCCAGAGGAGCTGCCCGAGCCTCATTGAGCTGCGGCCACAGGAGGATGTCCTGCTGTCCTTGTCCCCTGCCCGCTGCCTCGGGCCTGCTCTTATCGGGTGAGAAGGTGCCGTCACAGGGGCCTGGGGGAAGGCCTGGGGCCCTGCTTTGCCTGTTATCCATCAAACCCTGCCTGCCTGGCTCTCCTTGGATGCTGAGAGCCACGAGGGAATGGGAGCAGGGCTGCAGGAACACAAGGTTTGCCCTTTGTGGAGCAGCGAGCTGTGAGCTGGAGCAGCCTCCTCCTAGGAAACTTCCAGGTTCTGTGTCACGGGACTGCTGGGATGCCTTAATGAACCAGCTACAAATTAGCAATTAATTGCTAATGACCAGGGAGGCTGAGCAAAGGCTCTGCAGGTTGTTGTTCTCCTGGAATCCCCTCACTTCCCCCGAGGTATTTTATAAGAGCCCAGCAGTGCCTGGGGGTCCCTCTGCATCAGGGAACATGCTCAGCTCTCTCCTGAATCCCTGCCCTGCTAGGGCAGCACAGGAATTTTGGGGAAGGAGCATCAGCCATTGGGACAGGCAGTGGGATCCTGCAGCTGGAGAAAACCATGGCACCGCTTTCCTCCTGTATCCTCCCTCCTGGATAAACTCACCAGCTGCATTTGGGGAGAGTCTGTTACTCATCCCCTGGCTTCCAGCAGGGCTTCCAGGGATGCTGACTCCCTCCTGGATCACGGCAGGATGTTCCCGTGCCTGAGGGAGCCACAGGAGGAGTGGCTGAGGGCACTTGGAGCCTGAGGGCAGAGCTCCCCGGGGCTGCAGCTCCTCCCGAGGGCAGCACAGGGACAGCACCCAGGGAACGGCTGGAGCTGGGTCAGGGCAGGGTCAGGCTGGAGAGCAGGGAAAGGTTCTTCCCCCAGAGGGTGCTGGGCACTGCCCAGGCTCCCCAGGGAATGGGCACGGCCCCGAGGCTGCCACAGCTCCAGGAGTGCTTGGAGAAAGCTCTCAGGGATGCACAGGGTGGGATTGTTGGGGTGCCTGTCCCTATGCAGGGCCAGGGGTTGTATCAAAGATCCTTGGGGGTCTCTCCCAAGCCAGGATATTCTGTGAATCTCTGATTCCATGACCTCTGTGTCCCAGGAGCTCTCCACCACCCATGGGTGCTGTGCTGCTTCCCCAGGGGCACCCTCAGCTCTTTCGTCTCCTTTATCCAATCCAAGAAATGTCTTTCACCTGTGCCATTTGCCCTGGGCTTTCTGCCTCTTCTCGTGTGAGATCCCAGGAATTCTGGGCTGGGTTTGAGAGGTTTTCTGCTCATTGCTGACCCTCACCCACCTGTCCAGAATGCTGCATCCCAGGGCAGAACTGATGCAAACCACACCTATCAGAGGAACCCTGGGGTTCAGCTCCAGAGAGGAGGAGCTTTGGGACTCAGAAATGTCCCTGGCAGAGGTGACACCCACACATCACCTTTCCTCCTGGAGGCAGGAGTTGGCACTGTGGGCTTTGCCCAGTCTGCTCCCAGCATGGTGAGAGCTGTCCTGGCATCACTCGGACCATGGGCAGGTGGCAGGAGAGGGGACAGGGCTGTGGGCAGGTGCAGGGAATGTTCCTGGACACAGAGCTGGGACCCACAGCCAGGGCTGGAGCTGAGCAGGAGCAGAACCAGAGGTCAGCCCGGCAGGAGCTGCCCAGAACTGGTGCCCTCCTCACAAGGACCCTGGCACAGGGTGCCCAGAGAAGCTGTGGCTGCCCCTGGATCCCTGGAAGTGTCCAAGGCCAGGTTGGACAGGGCTTGGAGCAGCCTGGGACAGTGGGAGGTGTCCCTGCCATGGCAGGGGTGGGACTGGATGGGATTTAGGGTCCAAGCCAAACCATTCCAGGATTCCATGACCCTTTTCCCTGCAGCCAGGACTGAGCCAGAGGAAGGTTCGATCTATTTTCCTGTGCCACTCTGGGCATGAAGTGAGCACCTGTCCCCAGGGTGGTCCAGCCCGGTGAGGGGATGCCTGGAGAGGCCCTCAAAGCCTGCAGGTCCCAGGGATTTCAGGGAAGAGCCCTGAGCTGGCTGCGAGCAGCCCAGGGCAGGAGCACACGGTGGGTGAGAGCAAAGGGAAGGGTTTTGTTCGTGCCAGACCCTGCAGCTTCTGGGTCGCTCTGCTCCAACCCTGGTGCCTCCCTCCTGATGTGCAATTGGAATGCAGCTTCTGAGTTCAGAATTCCCTTGGGCATGGATTTATTCCCAAACCATAGGAACAGAGGAACAGCTGGTGGGGTGACCCTTCCAGGGTGCTCTGGAGCAGATGGCAGAGCTGTGCTGGGAGAGCTGATGGACGCAGGAATTTTTCTGGAGCTGTGTGGTCACACCTCCCACTTTCCAACAAAACCCCACAGCTTTGCATCCCTCTCTGTGCTTGGAAGCCTTGGGATAAGCTGCTTTTTCCAGAGGGGCCACTGTTGGATTTTTCCTGGTCACCTGAGTCCAGGGTAGAGCTTGTTTTCCTGAGGGAGATCTCCTGTGCTGCTGCTCTTAAAACATCCCTCATCCCTCACCTGAGTATGGGACAGCTCCTGGTGGGGGTGCTTTCCTTGGCTCCGGGTGGTACAAGAGGAATCCTGTGGGATGTAGGGGCTTCCCATCGGGAGCAAAGCCTTGCCTGGCTGCAGGAGGTGTGGATGCAGGGATGCCACCAAGGGAGGAGCTGCCATTTCCTTCCTCCCACACGGAAAGCAACAATGACCAATCCCCCCCCTCCATTCCTGATGCGGGAAAAGCCTCTTCGATATTAATAAGAATCTAATTTTCCATTTATTGTTCCATGAATTAATTACATCGCCAGTAGAGTTACCTTTTACACAGCCATTAAACTTCAGGAAGGCCTCTTTATACCACTCCATGGATAATTTAATTAGCATACTAATGTCTTATTAGCTATAAACCCAAAGCTGGTTTAGAATCACTTCAATTCCAACTCCAAAGCTCTCAGCCACCCCGCAACCCCTCAGCCTGGATGTGGGCAGAGGATGGGAGCGGGAGCAGGCCCTGGGAAGAGTTTTCCAGGGATTTTCCCCAGCTGGCACTGGTGGGATGTGCCTGCCCGGCATCCACAGGGCTGGGAACACCGAGAAGAGTCCCCAGCTCCACTCCTAATTCTCGCTTTATTCCCTTTTAGCTCTCCTTGGAATTTGCATTAATTGGGCGAGGCGGGAAGAGCCGTGGTAATCCATTAGGGATGGACAATTAAAGCCACACAGGGGACGGTGGGAGCTGGGCAGGAGCATCCGGGGGGCTTTGAGGGGTCTCAGCCCCACCCCAGGAGTCCCTGAGGGTGCAGGTTGGTGCGGGACACCCCAGAGCTGAGGGTGGGGTGGATTCCCAAAGGATCCAGCCGAGGCAAGCAGGAGCAGAGGGCATTTGTCCCCTTGGAGGGTGGTGTCCCCTCTGCCCCTCCCTTCCAGGAGCTTTGGGATCCCTCATGAAACCACTGCAGCTTCCGTGCTGTGCCTGGTCCAAGCTTTGTGCATGGAGCCGGGATTGTGTCACCCCGTTTTCCATGATCCCAAACATCCCACTCACACCGGCATCCCCTCCTGCCCCTCCTGAACCCTGTCATGTCCTGCCCCTCCTGAACCCTTTCAAATCCCAGTTTCTGTGTGAAACCCTTTTTAAAACGACCCCTTGTGTGATCCAGTTCCTGGGTGGAACTTTTTTTCCCTTTGCCCAGATCTTCTGAGCTAATAAATAGCTTAATTTGGAGGTTGGAAAATTGACTCAGAGGCAAAGTTTAACTAAATTGAAGAGCAAGACTTCTGCTTGAGTGTAATAATCTGAAAATAATTGATTAATTTGCATGATCCTTCGTAATTGCTTCAATTTACACCCAAGAGGCCACTGTCATCAATAGATGAATAAGACATAATTTTTTAAGTCCCAATAATGCATGGAATGGAATTTCGGAGATTCACTCATTGCACAGCTCCGGCTCAGCCCCACTCCCAGCACATGGCGCTCGTTGTGGGAGGAATTGGGCTGGAATTGAATTCGTTTGTTAAGGATGTAATTCCGTTCATTATCCTTGGGAAAGAGGAGGCTCCAATCCTGCAGCCTTGAGGCGGAGAGATTCCAATGGGATGAGGACGGGCGGTGAGAGCCCACAATAAAGAGATTAAATCCCCCAGCTTGGCCCGGATGCTCCTTCAGGATGACAGGGCCAACACCTCCTGCAAGGTGCTCAGCCCCCAGCTCAGCTTTAATTGCAATTAATGAGATTCCAGCAGGACCTGGCGCTTCCAAAGGGGCGTGACCTGGAGCGGGTGGGAGCAGAGAAAAGCAGGAAGCGACGGCAGGTGAAGAGCACAGTTCAGGAAGGTGTTTGGGCCACACAATGGCCTTTCAAAAACTGCAAATCCAACCTTCACAAGGTCAAGAAACAGAAAACACAGCACGAAAGAGGGAAACAGGAAGCCGGCAAGGAATAGCAAGGAATGGCAACAAACAATGGATAATTCAAGTCTGGCAGGAACAGGAAAGGCTGCAAAGGAACCAGCCAGCTCTGCTGGCTCCCCGGGAGTTAAAGGCAACAATTAAGGAAGATGAGGACACAGCTGAGGAGTGAAATGATTTCATTTCATAAGTTCTCACCTCGGGGGATGTCGGGAAAAGGCTGCTCCTGACTCGCTCCTTGCTGGTAATAAAGGTGAGCTGCTATTAAGGATTAAGGGATCAAATGAAGAGGTGCTGGTGCAAATAGGGAATTTAAAAAATATTGAGTCCCTGGGCCTGGATGGGGCATTCAGGGGCTTGAAGAAACCTAATAATGCTGAGGCTGAGCTGCTGGCTGAGCTGCAACAGTGTTCATCCCGCTGGAAAAGCTTCGGTGGGATCAGAGGGCTGCAGGGCAGCAGCAATCGCTGTGGCTGTAAGCAGACACGGGAAATCCAGGAAGTGCCACCTGGAGAGCCTTGGGAGGGAACCAGAGACAGGAATTGTGGTTGGTGTTGTAGGAGGGTAAAGCTCCTGCTGGCTGGGATCCTCGGGATGCTGAGGGAATCCGTCTCACCTTGGATTGCTCCTTGCCAGCTCCTTTTGCCCTGTTTCATAGAATCCCAGAATGCCAGAATGGTTTGGGCTGGGAGGGACCTTAAAGCTCATCCCATTCCACCCCTGGCATGGGCAGGGACTGCTCCCACTATCCCAGGGTGCTCCAACCTGGCCTTGGACTTTTCCAGGGATCTAGGGGCAGCCACAGCTTCTCTGGGCACCCTGAGGCCTCTCTACCCTTACGGAGAAGAATTTCTTCCTAATATCCCATCCAAATTTCTCCTCTTTCATCCTAAAGCCCTTCCCCTTTGGCCCATCACTCCAGGCCCTTGTGAAAACTCTTTGCAGGACTCCAGGATCACAGAGATCGGGTGGCAGCAGCCGAGATGTTTCGGTGTGGCACCTCCTGCCTGGCATTCCTGTGGGAATCTCCCCAAGGAGACAGCAGAGCAGCTAAAGTGGAAAGATAGGAAAGGTACTGAGGCAGAAAAATGGTTCAGATTGGAGGCAGTGTGTGCCCAACCCTTTGTGCACATCTCTCATGGTGCAGAACACGGAATTATTCCATTCCCTGCAAGTCTGCTCCCTAAAAACCAGCGTGTTGTGCCTTCAGTTCGCATTCCCTGCCACCCTGACCCTGCGAAAGGTAGGATGGGGTCAGGATAGGGAGATCCCTGCGAGCCTGGATTGCCCCGCAGCCACAGGATCTTCCCCACAGATCTCTTCCACAGAAACACCCAGCTGGGGAGATATCCCAGATTCCAGGTGATTGCTTTACCCTGGACTCATCCTCCCAGCTGGGACTCTTCCCCGCAGTACTGCCGCCATCCTGACCCTAAATCTGGGCTTCAGACCTCCGAGGAGTTCAAGGAAAGTTTCTTTGGTGATAACACCCCTTATTTTAAAGATCCTGCACAGCTTTTGTTGCCAGGAGAGGTTCCTGCCTTGGAGGGACCACTCAGCTGCAGCCCAGCTCTGCTTCAGACAATGATTTCCATGAGAAGCCTTGGTGTGAAATCCCAGCCCTGAAAGAAAGGATATTTTCCAAACCCTGGGCATCCCCCGCTGTCCTTTGCACTCCAGCGCCGTTTCATGTGGAGTTTTCCAGCCCGAGGGCGCTGCAGTGATCTCCAGCAAGGCATGGAAATGCAAACACGGGGCTTGGGACACCGTCCCAGTGATTTGTGGGATGAAAATGGCACAGAGGCCCGAGGAGGGCTGGAACACTTCGGTGACTTTTAAAAATCCCTGTTCAGCTGCGCTGGTATTTAGAAGAGAGATAAATTTGGCTCCTGTTGTGCTGGCCGAGGCAGGGAAGAGAGATGGCCTGGGAGTTGTAAAATCTCTGTCCTGCAAAGACCTTGGATCCGCTGCTGATCCCATCCCTGAGGTGCAAACGGGCTCCCTGCTGCTCCAGCCTCCGTTTCCTGCAGGATTTGTAGCCATGAGGCCTAAAAAGATTAAAAACGAAGTGGAAAACAAAGTGTATTTGTGACTCTGCGCAGGGGCAGTGGGAGCAGAAGCCCATCTTTGGGAAAAATCATCTGGGATGATTCCAAAATCAGGGAATCCCAGACTGGTTTGGGTTGGAAAGGACATTAAAGCTCATCCCATCCCACTCCCTGCCATGGGCAGGGACACCTTCCACCATCCCAGGCTGCTCCAAGCCCTGTCCAGCCTGGCCTTGGACACTTCCAGGGATCCAGGAGCAGCCACAGCTCCTCTGGGCACCCTGTGCCTGAATTCCCTCCCAGCCAAGAATTCCTTCCCAGGGTCTGCCAGAGCACTGCACTGCCCCTGAGTAGTTTTCCCCATTCCTGGATTTTCTTTGTTAAATATGGAGTTTATAATATTTCTGTCTTAGTGCTTTACTGGGGCCCATAAATAGCAGATGAAAAGCACTTCCAGAATACCTGGGATGCTGGGAAAAGCCTGGGAAAAGATGTTCCAGCAGCCAGGAACATCTGCAAGCTGACAGCCTGTGAGTTTATCTGGGCAGAGCTGCATCCATGTAGTGCTTCCAATTTAATTTCCATGTTTTCCTGAGATGAAGAAAAATGTCTTGTGTTTCCTGGGTGACTGGGGGAGGTTTGACTGTGCCAGGCAGCTCTGATCTCCCCCTGCAAGGTTTCCTTGGTGGCAGACAGGGAGCAGCAGGCTGGCTAGACAGGGAAAAGTGGGAAAAGGCTGGGAAAATAATATTTTGTGGAGATGTGGGGTTTCATCACATTCTGCTCACCTTTGATAGAAATCCCACAATCTACGAATTGAGGCTTGAGGTCTCAGCTGGCTCCAAATGAGACCCAGCCCCAAATCCCTCTCTATTTCCAGAGAGCCACACATCTCCGCCCTTCCCTCCTGGAGCAGTCCCAGCCCCGTGCGGATGGCACGGGGGAGAATTTTGAAAGATGCTGATGGAGAAGGGCAGGATGGAGCTGGATCCAAGGACAAGGAGCAGGTGGAGTGAGCAGCGATGCAGAGGGAGGGGCTGCAAAATTCCAGCATCCCTGACAGAGCTCAAAACCTTCCTGTCAATCCTGACATCCAGCGTGTGGCTGCCTCGAGAAATTCCAAGCGGATTGCCAAAGTTTTCATCCTCCCAGGAGCCTCCCAGCTTCCAGCTGTCCCCTCCGCAGCAGGGAGCTGCTTCCCTTCAGAGACGGGTGAAGAGTGGAAGGCAGGAGAGGAAAAAAAAAAAAAAAATCATGAATATTAATTTGGATTCAAGTGAATTTCAATTAGGCCGCGTTCAGGCTCCACAAATATTTGAGCAGCGCTCTTGCAAACAGGGGGAGAAAGCAGATCTGTAACTTTAACACACAAATATTCACAAAAGATCAATTCCGAGCCCCGTGCTTGCCGTTCACGCCGGCTTCGCTCCAATCCTGCTCCCGTTCCAGGCCCTGCTCGGGTGGAGGAGGCAGCAAATGGAACAAATATTCCCATTTAAAGGAGCCTGGGGGGTGTGGGTGTTAAATCACGAGCTGGGAATGCTGAGGCAGGTGAGATGCCCTGGTTTCCTGCCAGCCTCACCAGGGCAGGGGCAGGGGGCAGGAATGGGCTGGATCCAACAGGGATGGAGCTCATGGATGGGGCTGCGAGGGCTGGGGACGAGCTGGCAGCAGGAAACAACTCCCAGGATCATCAGGTCATGGAGAGCCAGGAATGCCCAGCCCGCTGTGCATCCTAGCATGGAGCATTCCAGGTCACTGACTGCAGCTCACGGATCATCAGGATCATCCCAGAATCATGGAATGGGTTGGGTTGGAAGGGACCTCAGAGCTCATCCAGTGCCACCCCCTACCATGGGCAGGGACACCTCCCACCATCCCAGGCTGCTCCAAGCCCCATCCAGCCTGGCCTTGGAAACTGTCAGGGATCCAGGAGCAGCTGCAGCTTCTCTGGGCACCTGTGCCAGGGCCTCCCCACCCTCACAGGGAACAATTCCATCCCAATATCCCATCTATCCCTGCCCTCTGGCAGTGGGAAGCCATTCCCTGTGTCCTGTCCCTCCATCCCTTGGAAATTGTCTCTTTCCATATTTCTTGTAGCTCCCTCAGGTCCTGGAGGGCCACAATTAAAACATTCCAAAGCTTCTCTTCTCCAGGCTGAACAATCCCAGCTCTCCCAGTCTTTCCTCATGGGATACAGGGAGGTCCAGGTGATTTTTCTCTCCAGTTCCACACTTCCTTGGCTGCAGATTCCCATGGCAAATACCCAGCCAGAGGAAGGTCAGCGCCACTTTGTGCGGAGCAGAGTTTGGGCAGGACCCAGGGATGGGCAAATCCCAACCCTGAGCCATATGAGCATTCCCAAGGGAAAGGCCTCTTGATAATGGGAACCTCATCCTTGTCACAAGAGGCCTGGGAGGCCTCCCGCTGCACAGGGGCTGACATTTGGAAGGATTTCAGAAGGAAAAGGGAGAAGTAAGCAGGGCAGAGGATCTTTGGCTGTTCCTTGGTGGTGGAGAGGCGGGGACAGGGAAAAGCCACCCCAGGCCTGATTTGTGCTGCACCATGGGCTGTCCCAGCCACGCAGGAGGTGGGCAAACAATAAATCCCATAAATCTGCTCTGCAGGGCTTGTTGGACTCCCGGATGTTCCCCCAGCCCAGTGCCCCAGTCGCACTCAGGGACTGTGGCAGCTGGATTTACCTGCCAGGTGGGAAATCCTTTTCCTCAGGGATCTGCTCCTGTCACTGTGCAGAGACAGGGAAGTACATTTTCCCTGACTTTAGAGGTCTCTGCTGTGCCCCATTCAAGCGTTCAGGTTATTTTTAGGGCAGAAACGGGCACTTCACAGCTGGGTCGTTTTGTCCCGCGTTTGGTGTTTCAGTGCCTCAGATGGGTCACACCCCACCCTCCATGCCTTATGCCCAGCTGGAAAAGGAGCCCAGAGGAGCAGCTCGAGTGTAAACATCTCGAACGGAAAAATTCCCGCTCAGAAATCCCCCTCTGTGTCCTTCACCTCCCTCTTTTTCCTGGGAATAAGTGCTTTTTCTGTCTCCTGGTCAAGCCTCTGGGGCGAGGGATATTCAAAGCAGAGGCAGCTGCTCCCGTCGGGAATGGATTCCCTTTGTGAGGCCGGAGAACTGATGGATGGTTCGGTTCCTTGAGAACCTGCGGTTGTTTCTGCCTTTTCACGGCGCGGCTGAAGCGTTGAAGGGGCAGAAAGGAACAAAAACAACAGCAAATAAAGAGGGGAGAATGGTGAGAAATTCAGCCTCCGCAACAAATGATGAATAGGGCATTTCCTGAGACAAACAATCACCGGGGGCTTGGGCCTTTGGGGGCTGCTCATGCCTTTGCTGACTCCTTAAATAAAATAAAGAATGGGGCTGGGGGATCCCCTTTGAACAGGGGCCCTGATTCCCAAGGGAGACTCCGTGATGTCCATGAAAGCCGGGCCTAACAGGGCCAGGACTAACAGGGAGTGTGAAAAACCGAGGTGTTTCGTGCAAAGGGCTTCACGCTTCCAAAGGTTGTCCTGATCCTGCAGCTTTACACCTGGGAATGAATCCCTGCGTCCTCCTCCCTCTTCCCCTCTCCTTTCCCAACAGTTCTTGGATTCTGTCGTTCCTGTCACTGTGTGATGCTGCCCACGGAATTCATTTCCATTCCCCCCAGCAGACTCCAAAAAAAAATAAAAAAAAAGAAAAAAAACTCATGCAATAAGTCAAAGAAATTAAATTTTAAGCTGCCTGTCGAAGGATAATGAATGTGAAAGACGTGATCTTTGGTAAAATTCTCTTCTTTCAAATGCTGAGATTGGGGCAGCGCTATCTCCGAAGGGAAGTACACAAAAAGCTGCAATCAAAATGACCCATCCAAAACATAAAGAGGAGTTAATAGGATTGCTCTGGATTCCAAAGGGGTGCTGCACACCAGCACGAGTGGGCCTTGCAGTGGGGCATTTATAATCTGCAATTCCATTAAGCAATTTTAATATAGTCTTTGAGGGTGGAAAGTGGTCGTTAATAAAAGTTTAAATTAAAGGCTGCTCGCTGTCGGATTAGATCATTAAAATTGCAGCGTCCTGGCGGCTGCCGGGCTCGGCAGCAGAGACAGCGCTAAACCCACGTTGGCAGGAGCAGGGAAGAATTCCAAAGCAAACAGGGAGAAAAGGAATAAAACAATTTGCTGTGTGTGAGTTATGATTCCATAGCATGTTTAATGAAGAGAAAAATGTAATCATATTTCATCGGCGCTCGCTGTAATTAGTGAGTGTGAGCAGCGGGGATGGGACACGGAGGGAGAGGTTTCCTCACGGACAGCAGGACCAGTGCAGCTCCCAAACTGGTGAACATCATTCCCATGGGACAGGGAAAGAGGTGGAATTTCCTCCCGGATTCCACAGGTAGGACTGGGCTGAAAATTCCCGTATTGCTCCATGAGTTTCCGCGGCAGAAAAGCAGTTTGGACATCCAGAAATGGTTATTTCCTGGGGATCAGGGCAGCAGCAGGATGAACACACTTCTCCTGGAAATACTTTCACAAAAGATTGAGGGATCATCCTGGAAGGAGGTCCTGGAAACCAGGATGGATGGCTGAGCATGCATCACTTGAGGCTGTGCAGCAAATATTTCAGAGGACAGGAATATATGGGATATATGTATTTATAGGGAACCTGTGATATATGGATATCTATTTCTATATATTTATAGGAAGCCTGCTGCTTCTCTTTTACATTTTGCATCTCATGCAAGGCTAAAGAGCACTGGGCTTGTTCCACTGTGCCTGATCCTGAAAAAAACCCAAATATTTTTTTCTCCAAAAGATACTACAGGCAGGGATTGCCCAGAGAAGCTGTGGCTGCCCCTGGATCCCTGGATGTGTCCAAGGCCAGACGGGACAGGGCTTGGAGCAGCCTGGGATAGGGGAAGTCGGGTGGAACTGGATGAGCTTTAAGGTCCCTTCCAACCCAAACTGTCCTGGAATTCTGTGAATAAATGTACTGAGGGTGCCTGAGAGCACAAGGGCAATGTCTGACTGATATTCCCGGTTTTCTTCTTCCCAAAGGATATTTCTGTGCATGAGGGGACGCTGACAGAGCCTCTTTGTCCCTGCTGGGGTGCAGGAGGTAGAGCTTGGGGCAGGAGGATGCAGAGCCAGCACTGCAGGGGTTCCTCTGTCTGTCTGTCTGCCCGTCTGTCCCTGCACTGCCCCAGCACCTCCAGCTCAAACGGGACTGACTGGGGGCTGACATCAACCCCACAGTTTACCCAGACGTCAAAAAACTTCCCAGTGTCTTCTTCCCCACTTCCCAGCTGGAGAAACAGGGAAACCACAGGGCAGAGCGTGGACACGCTCTGGAGAGGGACAGACAGATCCCTGTGAGCAACGCAGCCCTGCGCCTCCAGTGTCAGCCTGGAGAAAGGGAAGGGAAAGGGAAAGGGAAGGGAAGGGAAGGGAAGGGAAGGGA
>VZRN01006002.1:34725-60956 GCA_013397935.1 Dasyornis broadbenti
AAGGAAAGGAAAGGAAAGGAAAGGAAAGGAAAGGAAAGGAAAGGAAAGGAAAGGAAAGGAAAGGAAAGGAAAGGAAAGGAAAGGAAAGGAAAGGAAAGGAAAGGAAAGGAGTCCCATGAAATCATTCAGGTGTGTCTTGGGAATTTCAACTTCAGGAGACACTGGGGCTTCCACCTGCTGGGACAGGGAGGGGACAAAGGGCTCCGGAGGGGGGACAAGCGGTGATGTTTGGAGGACTGGAGCTCCAAGAAACCAAGGAAAGCCCGTTCAGGTTCCCAGCAGTAGGAGCGGCACATCCATCCCTTGAACAGCTCGCAGCCCTTCCCAGGAATTGCTTGTGAACACATTTGCCTGGCCATGAATTATTCATGGCCCTAAATGCTGGGACAGATGATTGGTGCGGCACTCCCCGGCCCGTGGGGAGGGTTTTGAGGCTTTTGCTCGTACAAAGAGCCGTGCTGGAGGTGTCCGAGCGGGGCACACGCAGCTCTACATGAGCACTTGTGACATCTTCCCTCCCTCCGAGCTCTTAAGTAAACAAAGTGTGGCCGCCTAAAAGTCTTCCCGGTGTCAGTGCGAATCTGGGCCCGCATGGAGAATGAATCCCGCTCTTTAGTCCATGGAAAAGCATCCTTTGGATGTGGAGCCTCGCTGCCTGCACACAAAAAATTATTTCTTCTCGGAGCAGACTCCTCGACACGATGTGAGGTTCAGGAATTCCCCTCCGATGGATCGTCCCTAATTGTGTCTCCCTGGAAAGTGAAAATAAAGAAGAAAGGAAGGAATTAAACCGTGCTGGAGAGCGAGGCAGAGGGGAAATGAGCGATACCTCGGCATTCCAGAAAGAAATGAACCCTTTGGAATTCAGCAGGATTGGCAGCAGGACCCTCCAGAGATGGGGCAGCTGAGGTGGCCTCTCCTTGTGCATCCTCTCAGCGCTCTGCAGCTCCTGCTTTTGGCTGCTCCTCTGAGTTTTGTCTCCTGTACAGTTTGTGTTGAATAATTCTGGTCTTTTTTTAAAAAAAAAAAAAAAAAATTAATTTTTTCCTCTTTTCCTCCTGCACGGGAGAAAAGCAAAGATTTCCTTGGCTGTGCTCCTCAGTTGCCTCTCTCACGTGGGATCAGGCTGGGAATGCACTTTGGTGCAGGATTCCTGCTTTGCTTTGGGTGGGAAATGCAGGAGAGCCTTTGAGCTGCACTCTCTGGGCCTGGAGATGCCTCAGGTCACGCAGAGTGACCAGAGAGCGGATTTGTAAAATGGTTTGGGTTGGAAGGGACCTTAAAATCCCATTCGACCCCTGCCATGGCAGGGACACCTCCCACCATCCCAGGCTGCTCCAAGCCCTGTCCAGCCTGGCCTTGGACACTGCCAGGGATCCAGGGGCAGCCACAGCTTCTCTGGGCACCCTGTGCCAGGGCCTCCCCACCCTCACAGGGAGGAATTTCTTCCCAATATCCCATCTATCCCTGCCCTCTGGCAGTGGGAAGCCATTCCCTGTGTCCTGTCCCTCCATCCCTTGTCCCCAGTCTCTCTCCAGCTCTCCTGGAGCCCCTTTAGGCCCTGGAAGGTGTTAAAAGATTCTGCTCCATAATTTTTATCTGCTTCCCTGTGCTTTGATTCCTTACTGCAATACCAGAAGGGGGAGTCACCAACTCCCTTTTTCTTCCCCCAAAACCCCAGAGGAGACTTCCATGGCCCATCCAAGCCGGATAACCTCGCTCTGTCCAATTTTTTAACATCCCTGGGTCATCCTGTTCACATTTTTCTCTTTTCCTGCTGTGTCCTTTATGAGCTGCAGGATCAGCCACACGCTCAGGATTCAGAATGAAGGTGGATCCTGGATGTCCCTGCTGGCTCTGGGGGCAATCCCTGCCCTGTTCTCTCTGTCCCTCCTTGTTTTTCTGCCTCAGCAGCATTCCCAGGGCACCTTCCCAGGGCTCCGTGAACTCTTGGATGAGCAGTGGGAGCTCCAGAGTTAATAATGGTCTGTTTAGAGTTTGTTCCCACTCTGGATTTTTTCCCCTTCCCTGCCATTGCCTTCCATGTGTTTACACTGAATTTCACCTCCTGGTTTACTGTCAGGAACTCACTCTCGGCAGATCCTCCAGAGCTTTTCACTGTCACTGTTGGATTTCATGATCCTGAATAATTTTGTCGCATAGACAAACACTGTCACTTCATTATTCCCCACTTTTCCGGATCATTGATGAGCGTTCCACACTGCAGATCCCAGGACAGGCCTCCAAGGATCCCCGTGGTTGGTTTGAGGCCAACAGGAGCAGAAATCCATCATCCTTCCCTCAGTGTTCTGTTTTTAACCTCTCTTAAATCTGTGGAGGGGCTTCCTCTTGTACTCCATAAAATCCCAGTGTCTGCAAGTGCCCTTGGAGAGATTTTGGGAGGAATTTTTGGGAAATGCTGTTTGAATACTGCCAATCCTTACCTGGCTCAATGATGCCACCTCCAAAGGAATGTCATAAATTTATGGGATGTGACTTCCTCTGGAGAAGCTGTGCTGACTCCTCCCAGTACACCCTCATCTGCCTGGGCTCCCGTTAATTCCATAGTTTATCACAATTCCTTTGGATTTGCCTGTCATGGAAGGCACACTCCCTGTCTCTAGCTCCTTCTGCCCTTTGTAAAGAAAACTGGTGTCGTGTTTTCTGCCTCCCACACCACCGGGAAAATGGGAATGTGATGTTTTATCCCATGGTGTCCTGAGGGATGGGACCTTAAAGCCCATCCAGTTCCACACCCTGCCATGGGCAGGGACACCTCCCACTATCCCAGGCTGCTCCAAGCCCTGTCCAACCTGGCCTTGGACACTGCCAGGGTTCCAGGGGCAGCCACAGCTTCTGTGGGCACGCTGGACCAGGGCCTCCCCACCCTCACAGGGAGGAATTTCTTCCTAAAATCCCATCTAAACCTGCTCAAGAAGCTGCTGTTATTTCAGTGCCTTATTCCATCCTGATTTTCCCTGATTTTCCCCGAGTCTGGCATATCAAGCACTATTTTTTCCTGCCACTGCTCTACTTTGCTGTATCCTTTCTGAGATTCCTGCCCCCACCTGAGCCCCTCAGCCATGGGAAGAAAGCTTTCGCCAGCAGCAGGTTCTTCCTGCACAAAGCCCAGCGTGTTCCACAGGGATGAGAGGCAGGAGAAGGCAGGATCAGAGGCTGCTGGGAGCTTGCAGTGCCTGTCATTGTCTGGTTGGGAATTCTGGGTCACTGCAAAGTTGTTCCTAAATGGGTTTGTCCCCATCGGTGGCCAATCCACAACTGCCCCGCTCTGCTCCGTGCCTCTCCGCCACACCCGAGTGGAATCACGGCACTTCTGTCCAGGTTTTTCCTCTGGGTTGCACAGCTTGGGATCTGTTGGGAGCCATGGAGATCGCTCCTATTCCAGGGAAAAGAGCTGCCCGCCTGTAGCATGGCTGTGTTGTGTGGAGCTGACTTGGAGACTCCGGCTGGATTTTAATCATCCATAAATCAGCAGGAGCAGCCCTGGTGGGGGAACGATCATTCCCAATGTGTGTCCAAGGATTCTGACTCCTGGGCTTACGCTCCCAGCTGTCCCAGGAGGCTGGGAGATGCCACATTCCCCCTGTCCTCAGCAGATGCTGGGGACATTGAGCTGGCAGGACCAGCCCAGCTCCAGATGAACATGCAGAGCTCCGAGTTATTCCAAATCCCGAGGCAGCCTCGGAATGTAAAAGAGGTGCCACAGCTCCTCCTTGGAATCAAACAGATGAAAAAATCAATGCATTTGAAAGAGAAATGAAAAATAACGTCTGGGAGAGCGAACACTGCTCCTGCCAGGGCTGAGCCTCTCCTGGCAGCCTTGATGAAGGAAAACATCGCCCCTGAGAGGGGCATGGAAGGCCCGGAAAACACAGCCCCAAAGGTGACCCTGGGCTGAGCACATAATTCCTGCTGCTCCCACGGAGCTTTGTGCGAGCGACTTAGCGCAGAAAAAACCGGACCTGGCGTGGGATCGTCAATTCCAATCCACCCCGAGAAGTTCCAAAGCTTTTGGGATGCTGGGAAGGTGTGGATGTGCAGCAGCTCAGGTGTCCCGCTGGCTCTGCTCCTCCTTGGAAGCCCAGCTCCGGGAGTTTTTCCATTGATTTCAGTGCAAACAAGATCAATTGTCTCTTTGGGCTCCTGTGTGGGAATGAGATTATGTTGAATATTAATTTGCCTTGCGATGGGCCCTGACTGTAATTTTCTATCAGCAAAGGAGAATTCATGTATTTCCATAAATTCAGATACTTCCATCTATTCATTCCACATATTCATAGACATTATCTCAATTCCCAGCTCTAGTTCAAACAAAAGTTAGTTCCTTTTACAAATAAATTATTTTTCCACTGTTGATGATATTTCTAATTTTTGTAGGCAAATTTATCCATTTGAACAAAGGAGACAAAAAGTATCTTTGATGTAGCAAAGCCTTTCTGAGAGCCGTGCGTAAATTAAAGGAGAAAAGATAGTCTGGAAAATTTAAGGAACGGATGGGAATGATTCCAAGTTACCTTGTACTTAATTGAAGTTCTCAGAAATGTTCTTTTCTTGTTTTCTATATTGGAGCTGCTCCTTGAAGTGTGTCTGAATGCCTCTTCAAGCTGGCATTTAATCTTTGACTGCATATATTTATTTTTCCCTTGCAGAGATGGAAGGGCCCTTTCTGGAATTTCTCCTTTGGCATCTCTTCACCTTGGGCCCTCGTTTTCGGGGAATGTTGCCGGGAGATACGGCAGCGCCAGATTGTTCAGAATGGGATTTTCCCCAATTTCTGCTGCGGATTTTTGGGACAGTCTCAAGCCTGTACAAGTCTGCCTGGCTCCACTGCTCCCAAATTATCCCGCTGGAGCATTTCCTTGGATGTCTTCACCACAACAGGACGATTCAGGGTGACTCTGAGCATTTTTAGTGCTGCCAGCATTTCCAAGGATTGTGACCCCACCACGGCCCTGGGCAGCCCATTCCAGTGCTTGACCACTCTTCCAGTGAAGAAATATTTCCTGATATCCCACCTGAGCCTCCCCTGGTTTTCCAGCATCCAGGCACAGCCTCTCTGTGTGCAATTATTGCCTGCAGTGGATACCTTGGAATAAACAGCTCGGAGCAGGGATTTGCCAGACCTGTGTGGAGCCACTCGCTCTGCCTGTAGTAAATTAATCAGAGTAGCAGAAGTTGTAATGGGAATGGTGTCCTGGGTGGGATATTAAAATCCAGGAGAGCCGCAGCTCCTGGGGGAATCCTAAAGAGCTCCATAATTGAGTCACAACAGAGAGACCTGCAGCGAGGGAGGGATGCAGGGAGAAAAGCTCCAGACAGTGAGACTTCAGTGCCGGCACTCGAGGAGCCAAGGATGACAAAACTTCCACTCAAAATGGAATAGCGGGAGGCGACTTGGAATTTCTGAAGGTTTATAGGAAAAGAATAGAGAGCAAAGCAGCTGTGCAAGGTATTGGTGCAGCCAGGGGTGTGCAGGACAAAAAAGGGGATATTTTGTCAAAGCAGCTCGAAGAAAACTGCTGCAATAGAGCAGGGAGGGGGGTGAAAGCAATGTCAGCTCAAAGTCCTTGGGACGCTTCATTCCAAGTGGGAAAAATGGCATGACTGGAAAAAAAACCCCAAATGCTTTAGAACCCAAAGCATTCTTCATAAACAGTGCAGAAATGAATGTGTGAAAAATTAGATTTGTTTAAAGAAGAGGTGTGAGGAGCAGGGAGGAGAATTAGCAGTGATTTATTGCCAGGCTGGCAATTCCCTGCGGGAAGAGACGTGCACTGGAGGAGAATAAAACACTGGGAAAAGTCAAGGGTGGGTATTAAAATGGAGCTGGAGGAAGAAACATGATTTTAGCAACTCTCATAAGTTAGGATAACCTCAGCCACTGGAAAATGACAGCCAGCGAGAAAAACCCTCAATCTCCACCCAGCCAAGAGATAATGGAGCAAGAAGGAATAAACGACGGAATTTAAAAGGAAAAATCACTGTGGAGTGACTGGCTTCAAAAATAACAATTAAAAGAGATGATTTTATCCAAAGACTCCTCCCTGGGAATGCTGTTATTGACAGGCAGCGCTCCTGAGCTCGGCAGAACTTCCTGCAGCTGGGCAGATGTTTGGATCCAGCAGTTTTTGTGGGATCAGAGCACTCACGGGGCATGGGAACGCAGCTCCCGGGATGCGGGATGTGAGTGCAGAGCTCCGGGCTGGGGGAGAGGAGATCTCACCCCTGGAAATTCCCTCAGAGATACTCAGAAGAGAGGGAAAACCTGATAACCATCTGTGTGCAGCTAAATAGGACAAACAGGGAAAAGGGCATTGTTTGGGAGGCACCGGGAGATGGAATTTGTTTAGGATGGCACCAGGAGACGGAATTGGCGCTGCCGTGACGGGCAACGTTAAAAATCCTCCATGTCAGCAGGGAAAAGTAAATTTGGGAGAATATCCAAAGCTTCCCCAGCAGCTGGGCTGGGCTGCATCGGCTCCACTGCCTGGAGACACCGCAAATTCCCTTAACCAAATCATTAGGAAGCATTGAGCGGGATTCATTAGGAAATACGGAGCGGGATCCGCTCTTATTCTCGCCCAGCGAACGGCTGTGAGAACCTAATTAGTTATTTCAATCAGCCTCCCCGGAGCCAGGCGCGTCTGGATTTGCCTCGCTGGCTCCCGAACCGGTTTGTTCCCTGATTTGGGGTCGGGCGGGGAGCGGGGGAGCCCCGGGGGCTGCGACAGCAGCGGCACAGGGCGGGTGCGGGGCAGCGGTGCCACCGGGCCCCGGGGGCGAACAGGCGGGAGGAGAGAGGGAAAAGCCGAGGTGACAGCGGTGGCGTGAAAAGGAGGGCAGGGAGAGGTTTCTGCGGGAATAAAGGAGACCTGGCTGCAGATTCCGGCACTTTTCCACATGAACGCCCTGTGCCCAAGCCCTTTGCCAGGCGCTGCGTCCCACTCAGGTGGCTCCACTCCTGTCTCCATCCCCCCGGGCTTGGACAGCTCAAGTGCTCTTATTTCCAGTTGTGTGCGTGCAGAAAGCATGGAAAAGCATGGGAAAGCACGGGAAAGCATGGGAAAGCACGGGAAAGCATGGGAAAGCATGGAAAAGCACGGAAAAGCACGGAAAAGCACGGAAAAGCACGGAAAATCCCAACCTGGCCACACTCAGGGGTTCGCTGAGCTGCTCTGGTCTGTATTGGGGGATTGGACTTGGCTCTTGGGCAGTCGGGACCAAACCAGCCCAGGAGTCTCCCTGCAGAGAGCAGTGACATCCCGGGAGCAGCTGGGTGGCCACAGCTCCAACCGTGCCACGGATTTTCCTTCGCAATTGAAGGAATTTTGCACTTTCTGAGCCACATTTCAGCCCAGGACATCCCTGTGGATTTAAATCCAGCTGCAGGCACACGGCCACATGTGTGAGACATGGAGCAGGAAGGGCAGGGATGGATTTAGGGCAGGTTTGTGCTGCCCGTGGCAGGACAGGTGAGGCTCAGGGTGGACATCAGGAGGAATTTCTCCATGGAAAAGGTGGCCAGGCCTTGGCAGGGGCTTGGAGTGCCCATCCCTGGAGGTGTCCAAGGCAGGCCTGGAGGTGGCACTCAGTGCTCTGGGCTGGGGACCGGGTGGGGATCGGGCACAGCTTGGATTCGATGGTCCTGGAGGGCTTTTCCAGCCTCAGCAATTCTGGGATTCTGTGATCTTTATCCATATGGAAAGGGAGGAATGGGCCAGGAGAATCCTTAGCAGGGCTGGGGGGATCATCCCAACACAGATTCCATGTGTCTGACAACAGCTCCCAGTCCCAGCCGTGTACCACTGACCCCACCCAGGAAAACACAGAGCCAGGATTGTCCTTCCGCAGGGAACAGCCGGATTCTCCAAGCAGTTTGGGATGTGTTGAGCCCTCTCCATGCGGTGGGAAAGTTCCCCTCCATGGATGGCCAGGGTGGTCCTGCCATGGGAGCTCTGTAGCTCGGTCTCAGCACAGTCAGGGGTTTGCAGGGTTGGGACAAACCCTCCTTGGCCCATCCCACCAGTCTGGAGCTGACTGGGGTCACTGGGAGCAGCCAGGAATGCCGGGGAGCGCTGGGGGCTGCAGCCACGCTCCGTAGATGGATTTCTTTTCTTAAATTATGCTTTAATTTCCTCTCCTTCTGGTCCCAGCGCCTGTGTTTTAATGAGCTCGCTCCCCCAGCATATCAAACACGGCTGATCCCTGGTGCTCCCTGTTTGCAATTCCCAGTGGCTCCCAAGCAAGAATTGTGCTGTTTAATTTTGCCAGACTTCCAGTTTACTCTGAAGCCTGGAAAAAAAAAACACACACAGGCGCAAGGCCCATATTTCTCCCGGCCTATTGATAGAGCGTGATAGGTATTAAATTCTATAATTCTTTCAGTGGCCTTTAAGCAGCCTGGGTGTTAATATTTAATGATGAAGGATGCTGGTAATCAGCCCCGTATCCCAAGTGTCTGGATGCTTTATGATCTTGCCTTTGGGAGCCTAATTGTGAACCCAGCCTGCCACAGCTTCCCACCCCAACTTAATAAACTTTGCCAGTGCTGCCCAGCACATCATCTGTCTCCAGGCAGGATCCAGCACCGGCAGGAAGGATGGGAATGGGAATGGTGAGGAGGGAGAGGCTGGGGAGGTGGGGATGGCACAGCCCAGCTCAGGGCTGGGGATTTGGCACTGCCTTGGGGCAGCTTTGGGGCCCGGGTGTCTGCAGGATGCTCCACCAACAGAAACGGCATCGGCCACGTCTGCCCAAAACAGCCGGGCCTGGGGAATGCACATTCCAGCCCTGCCTGTCCCACCTTCCTGGGGGGATGCTTCCCTCATCCTCTGCTGTCTCCCATTCCAGCCCTGCCTGTTCCGCCTTCCTGGTGGATGCTCCCTTCACCCTCGGGTGTCTCTCCCATCTCCCCGGCAGCCCAGCACTATCACCCCTCAGCCTGGATAAAGCCAGGCACTTCCACCCGGACTCCCAGCTCCATCTCCTGCAAGTTTCCAGCGCATCCCGAGGTTTGCTGCCTGCACAGCCAGGTAGTGCTGCCGGTGATGCTTCACTGGGCTGGAATGGCCCGAGGCAAAGGCAGGAAGGCGAGCTGCTGCTGGTTGTTAATAGCACTCAGCACTGACACGGGCACAGCCGCTGGAATTCAGCTCCGTGTACAAACATGATCCCGGTAAAACATGATCCCGGTAACTGCTGCCCTGGGAGCAGGAGCTGCCATCCCAGCCAGCTGCCAGAACCTGAGCACACACACAGCCCTGCCAATGCCACCTGCCTGCCACGGCCACGGCCGCCACTGCCACCAGCCCGGGAGCCACACTGCCCCTGCCCACAGCCCTGGGCTGCTCAGGTGCCCCCACCAGGCTGGTCCTTCCCTACTGGTACCAGTTCAGGGACCTTCCCGCCCCACGGTGAGCTGCTGGAGCATCAGTGATGATTTCACCTGGAGATATTTTATTCCGATTTAAGAGATGCAATAATTTTCTCTCCTTTTGCTTTATCTTCGCCTGCCCAGGGTCTCTGTGTGTATAATGAGATGAGTAAGGAACCTTGCAGGCTGATTTTGTTATATGGCCCTGCCAGAGGCTGGGAGCAAATCTTCCCTCCCGAGCACGACCCTGAGGAAAGCCTGGCAGGGAGGCCAAAGAGAAACCCGGAGCAGGGAAATCTGGAATTCATCGCTTGCAGCTACAGGCACACACTGGCCAAGAGGAGCTTCCCCAGGAGCAGGAGGTGCCAGTGGGATGGAGGTGGAGCCTCTCCAGCTCATCCAGGTCACTCCATGGATCCCATTCTTTTTCCAGTGTTGTTTAGTCTCACACAGAATTCCCCCTCTGGCAGGCAGTGGGAAAAGAGATAGCAGTGTCTTCTCCCGGTGGCACAGAATCCAGGGAACACCTTTGCCTCCCCTGGGAGCAGACTGGCGCTCCTGAGCTTTTGCTCTTCGTACAGCAGGGAGTCACGGAGCAGGACTGGATCACAGGAGCTGGGAGCACTGGGAGGCCCTGGCAGGAGGAGAGCCCCAAAGCGACTGCACACATCCAGGAAAAGTGCACACATCATGGAAAACTGTACTCATCCATGAGAAACTGCACACATCCAGGAAAAACTGCACACATCCATAGAAGCTGCACACATTCATGGAAAACTGCACACATCCATGGAAACTGCACACATCCATGAAGAACTGCACACACCCAGGAAAAACTGCAAACATCCATGAAGAACTGCACACATCCATGGAAACTGCACACATCCATGGGAACTGCCCACATCCATGGAAAACTGCACCCCAGGCAGCCCCAGAGCGCAGGGATTTGTTGGATGGGGGAGGCAGCTTTTTGTTGTCTGCTCTACAGAGTCCCAGGGCTCCTGGGCTGCCCGGAGGAGCCTTTTTGGACACAGCCAGGTTCATGCTGCTGTGATGGTCAGGGGTTCTTCAGTCCCTTGCTCCACTCCCCCAGCGAGACAGGCTGAGCTTCCCAGAGCAAGGACTTGGAGGATTTCACATCTGGGTCCATCCCAGAGCTCCTTTCCTGCAGGATTTGTGAGCCCCAGCCCGACCAGAGCGGCTTCCAGGCAGGAAAATGCTCAGGTGACGCTCATTCCCTGCAGTGTCCCCATGTCTGAGCTCCTTCAAGAACCTGCAGGGGCCACAGGAATCATTCCCAAGTGCTGGAAAGCCATCAAAATCCTGCCCAGGCCTCCAGGTTGGAACCGAAGGGTGGCAGAGATGCCGTGGGACAGAGGCAGCTCCAGGAGGGTGAGTCCTGCTGGAGATGAACTGGCAGCTCCCAGCTCCTGCTTCCCAGTGGGATGAGGAATGGGGAGCGGGTGGTGTGCTGGGAGAGCACCAGGCTGGAGGCTGAGAGGAGCAGATAAGGATTCCAGGTGCTGCTGTGCCGGGAGAGCTCCCTGCCAGCCGCTGAGCTGTCCTGGCTGCTGTCCATGAGGCTGGGATGTGGCACAGCCCGGGCTCACTCCCCCTCTCGCTCTCTCCCTGTCTCCAAAGCCACCTGGAGCCTCCCCTCGCTCCTCAGTGCCCTTGCTGGGGTCCATGATCCAGCAGATTCCAGCACAGCTGCTGCCAGGCCACTCATCCTGGGGGCACCTCGCTGTCACCCAGCCCATGGCACCTCCTGGGCAGCACAGCTGGGGAAGGGGCTGGAGCACCAGGAGCGGCTGAGGGAGCTGGGAAAGGGCTCAGCCTGGAGAAAAGGAGGCTCAGGGGGGACCTTCTGGATCTGCACAGCTCCTGACAGGAGGGGGCAGCCGGGAGGGGTCGGGCTCTTCTCCCAGGGAACAGGGACAGGAGGAGAGGGAACGGCCTCAGGCTGTGCCAGGGGAGGCTCAGGTTGGACATCAGCAGGAATTTCTCCATGGAAAGGGTGCTCAGGCCTTGGCAGGGGCTGCCCAGGGAGGTTTGGAGTGCCCATCCCTGGAGGTGTCCAAGGCAGGCCTGGAGGTGGCACTCAGTGCTCTGGGCTGGGGACAGGGTGGGGATCAGGCACAGCTTGGACTGGATGACCTTGGAGGGCTTTTCCAACCTCAGCATTCCCAGGATTTTCTCTCCCCACGACACCACACATCCAAACCACGCCTTTCCCCTCCTTTTGCCCATCAGCCTTTGTCCCCTGCTCTGTCACCCAGCACTGACCATCCCAACATCCTTCTCTGCACCCAGGATTTTCCCAACACGCCCCATGAAAAAAACCCAAACCAACCACGGCAGCGATCAAACATCACCGCCAACCTTTGACTTCTCCCTTCTCTTCCTGCCTGGAATATCCAAGGCAAGGTATGATTTCCAGGAAGGAAGAAGGAAGGTGCAGTGTAAACAATGTAATGAGTTTAGTGCCAGTGAGAATAGCCCCAGCTATTCCATCTCTCTTCCCAAAATGAGCGCATCCTTCTGATCCAATTTACTGCCATCATTAGCAGGGCTTCCGGCGCTGCTGCCGAGCCTCCCCCCGCCTCTGCTTCCCATTTGAAGCTCCCAGGCTTAAAATGTTATTGTTTTAATCTTTACATTGCACGAACAGTTCGGAATTGGGAATGAGCTTTGTCTGGGGGCCTGCCTTGAAATGCTCATTTTCACCCAAAGGGCTGCAGACGCTGCAGTAGAACAATGACAAATTAACTTTCAGCCCCAGAAGCCACTCCAGGGAAATCTCCAGCTCTGGGGGTTCAGGGTTTTGTTCCAAGGCTCCTTCCTGTACTTCCTGAAGGCAGCCGAGCTGCTCCAGCCATTCTGGGCAGTGCTGAGGTGACCCAGCAACCTTTAGCTGGAGTGGCAAAAAGACTGAGCGAAGGAAAAAACGTCAAAAACTTGGAGGTTAGAATTTTTCACCCAGAAATACAGAATTTCTGCCTCAAGTTTGGTGGGTGTTTGCATTTTTGAGTGAGTTTAGAAACTGCAGAGTGCCCAGTTTGGTGGGACTATCAAAGCAGGCGGAGTCGGGATGGTTTGGAATCCATCCTTCAGTCTGTTTTCTGTGGAGGCACAGGAATCTGAATATTCCTGATGGAGTATGGAGCGAATATCCAAAGTAATCCAGTTTGCACTCCGAATGTTGGCCCGCTCCAAAACTGCTGGAAAAACTGCTCCTGGAACTGATGGAGAATCACAAAATTATGGAGTTTAAAGAGCCCTCAGGAGGTCTCCAGTTCTGCTTTCTGCTCCAAGCAGGACCGGCTTCAAGCTCAGATCAGGTTGCTCAGGGAATTGCTGCTGGACTTTGGAAGATGAAGATCTTGAAGGATGAAGGATGAAGATCTCGAAGGATGGAGGATGAAGATGGTGGAGGATGAAGATCCCTCCACTTTGGGCCATTGGCTTGGTGCTTGACCTGCCCCATGGGGAAGAGCCTTTTCCTTATGCTTGGATGGTGTTTTCCTTGCATTTTTTTCCTGCTGCCTCCTCGGTGTGAGCTTCCAGAGGAGCCTTTCTCCCCTTCTCCATAACCCACAAGGGTTGTTTCCGTGGTTCTCCAGGGTTGCATTTCATTTCTTCTCCTGCAACAGGATCTGCGCAGCTGCTGCTTGAGCTGTGGAACAGCAGAAGTAATTAAAGAGGAGAATTTCCAGAGATATCATCTTCCATCTTCCATTACCGTACTGGAGGGATCCCAACATGTGACACCAAACAGACGGGACAGGCCCTCCCAGAAACACAAAGGTTTCCTGGCTGTCTGGAAGGAAAGCTTCGATTCCCCTCTGTTGGGATTTCCCACCCCTGGAGCTGCCCTGGAGGTCCCTGCCTGGGTGCAGGCAGAACCCCTGGATTCCCAGCCCTGTGTGGGCTCCTCACCATCCTCCTCCTCCCTCGGGCACAACGCCGTGCCCAGGCTGGCATTCCCTGAGGAACAGCTGACTCCCATGGAGCTGGTTCTTTTCCAGCCAGACTTGTCAGCCCTCATTTGTGAGCCCCTCCTGCCCTGCTCTGGAGCCTCCACCTTCTCCTGGATCGGAATTCAAACCCCACAGCTGTCCCACAGATCCTGGGAGCCATTTCCAGATCCACAGCCTCGGATCCCTGCTCGAGCAGGACTTGTGCACTCACATCCATCATTCCATCTGCTCCAACGCTGCTTCCCACTCCCTCCACAGCTCTTTGTCCAGGCAGCAGCTGGGGGGAGTCCTGGCAGGTGAAAGTGCTGGTGGTGTGTGAACCATCATCCCAAAGGTGCTGTTGGGATGCAGGGAATTCTCTGTTCCTCAGGGCTGGGAGGACCATCCTGAGCAGTTTCCAGGCCAAATCATCAGATCAGAGCCAGGTTTTCCGGAGGAGAGCCAAGAGTATTTATCCATGACCTGGAGGGGAGTGCTCAGTCTGGAGAGATAAGAATTAAAGAGGATCCAAAGCCCAGCAGGGAGATAAATGTGGCCAGGGCAGCATGAATCACTTGGAGGCTGAATTTGTTCCAGGAGCCGGAATTTTGGGTCAATGCAGTGAAGATTCACACTTCCAGGAACAAAGATATCCACACACCACTGGACATGGATTAGGAAAGTGTAGGGAAGCAAGTGGGACCTTCTGAACTGGAAGTTCTGAAAGAAAAGGACTTCCCAGTTCTGTGGGACCGTGCATTGCTTTAATGAGAGCACTGCGTGTGCTCAGTGTCCAGTTCCAGGTCACACTTAATGAAAATATGGAAAGAATCCAGGAAAGAGGTACAAAAGTCAATGAAATTTTAAAAAAGACACCAAGCCAAACACCTGGTTTTCTAATGAAAGGCTTCGTGAAAAGCACTTTGAATCCTTGCTTGGCACAAGGCTGGGAGTCCCCAGCAGAAGAGAATTTATTTGAGACTCGAGAGCTCTTTAATCTGGCGATCAAAGGTGTAACAAGATGTGGTGGCTGGAAGCTGAAATTAGACAAATTCCACCTGAAAAGGAGACACATTCCAGCAGGGAGGAGAATTAGTCATAAACAACCCGTGGAGGAGGTGGGTGATCCTTCCTCGCTTGGAGTTTTCCCTTGAAGTTGGATGTCTTTTGAAGGGAGCTGCCCTAACCAGCTGGGAATTGTGGGCTGGACATGGGAATGAGCTGGGAAAAGTCTCCGGCCTTGGGAATGAGGGAGGACAGAGCTTTCAGCATCACTGATCCCTGCCCTCCTGCATGAGGACATTGGCTCATCCATGGCTTTGGGAGCCACCGGACCCTGTCTGGTCACAGCTGAGCTCCCTTGAGGTGTTCACAGGTCACTCCAGTGCATGGAATGGCTCTGGAATTCTCCAGCTCCAGGAATGTCTGTGTGATCCAGACAGATCTCCTGCTTCTCCCTGTTCAGCTTTTTTCTGGGATCTTATCTTCCTTCTTTGCCCTTCTGGCACCTCTGGCACAAACCCACTTGTCCCAAAGCAGAGTTACTCCAGTTCCCCAGGGAAATTCCCCTTCTCCAGGGAGGTTTATCCCAGGGAGAGCAGGGATGTGCCGTGTCCTGCACACCCCAGGAGCACCGAGGGATGTTGGATCTTTGGGAATCGGCAGCAGGACAGAGCTGAGTGTGACCCCACACAGGGGGACTGCCCCTCCTGCTGGGGCTGGTTCGGGGCTCTGGCAGGAGCTGGGTCACTCCCAGGACAGCGAAGGGACAGGGCCAGCCCTGCACGGGCTCAGCAGCGGCACACAGGGGACACAGCGGGAGTGGCTGCAGCCTCTGCTGACCTTCCTGGCGTCAGTTCTGGTTTTGATTTGGATTTGCATAATCCAGAACAGCAAACACCAGCGAGATGGGACGAAATGAGGGCAAAAAGAGGAAAACACCAACAGATTTACCTGAAATACTGAGCAGCTCTCCGAGCAGCCAGGAGCTGCCGCCTGCACTCCCGAAGGGCACGGCCTGGAGCTGGGTGGGAAAGCTGGGAGGTGAAAAGGTGGGAACAGTGTGGGAGAAAAGCAGAATGGCTTCCTTAGGGATGAGATATTCCAGCTCTTCCCAGCAGGAAGGGTCCTCTGTCCTGGGAATGTGTCCTGGGCTGTGGGATGAGGCTGAGCCCAGCCTGCAGGAGCTGCAGGGGCTGTGGGATGTGGAGAGGGGATGGAGGTGGGAATGTGCAGGGAAGCCTGGGCAGGAACTTCCCCAGCACCCCCACATCTCTGCCCTCTTCTCCTGCTTCCCCAGCCCCAGAAGTTGCTCCAGGCACATCCAGAAAACAGGGATGGGAGCAGAAATACCTCTCTGAGATGAAGACTGAGCACATCTGCAAGCAGGGAGGGTGGAGAAGAGCTCAGGAATCAACACACATTGCTGGAATCCCAGGTCACATTTTTAAAAGAGATTTGGAGAGTAAATTTGTTTTAATTCAATGGCTTTAAACAAACCCAAACACCGCGTTTCACTGCGGATTTCACGTAACAATTCCGCCCCAAATCCCTCTTTCCAGGCTTTCTGTCGGGAGGAGACCTGAATAAAAGCCTGGCTTGGGCCAGTGGGGTGTGTTTGCTTTTGTCCTGGCTGGGTGAGCAAACTGGGAACAAAGGATGGCTGCACAAAGCTCTCGCCACCAGCACAGCGAGGCGGGAGACGCCGCTTGGAGCAGGGATTCAATCCTTGGAATGTGCTCCTCACGCCTCCTTCCCGGGGAACCGGAGCCGGGCTGCTGCTGAGGTGCCTAATAAGGTGTATGTTTTATAAGGGAGAAGGTTTTAATGGGGTTGAGTGGATCTAAGAGTCTCCTCTGTGTCATAAATTCCCGAGACAAGCTTTTGGTGTCACATTGCTCCTTGGGATAATGAAGGGGATTTGAATGGGATGTAATGGAGTCGGGAGCTAAGCTATGGCAGCAATTTATCCCGGGAATCTGCGGCGGCGCTGGGGAAAATGAAAGCTTTTTTAGATATAGATACAGACGGATTGGAAATGGACTTGCCTCTCACACAGGAGGCTCCTTTATCACCAATGATATCGGGACAGATCCTGCTCGGCTCTTGGCACAGCCTCTAATTGCAGGAGCAGAGCTGGGAGCGGGGCTGCTTCCAGCCAGGAGCTCATTCCCAGCACAGCCCTGGCACAGGGAGAAGGGTGCCAGCTGCTCTAGGTGTGAACATTGTCAGCAATGGCATCTCGGGAGCAGAAGTTCCACATCCACTCACATCCCCCTCGGCAGCAAATGCAGCTTTTGCTTTGCAGCTCCCTGCTCCCCGTTCCCAGCTGGAGCCAGATGCAGGAGGGGGAGGAAAGGGAAAACTCCAGGGGAATGAGGGAAAGGCGGAGCCTTCAGGGACAACGTCTCATCTTTGACAGGGACAGAACAAGGGGGAACAGCTTGAAACCCAAAGAAGAGAGATTTAGGAAGGAGTTCTTTACCCCCTGCCATGGCAGGGACATCTCCCACCATCCCAGGCTGCTCCAAGCCCTGTCCAGCCTGGCCTTGGACACTCGCAGGGATCCAGGGGCAGCCACAGCTTCTCTGGGCACCCTGTGCCAGGGCTTCCCCACCCTCACAGGGAACAATTCCTTCTCAATATCCCATCTAAATGTCTCTTTGACTTTAAAACCATTTCCCCTTGCCCTAGCACTGTCTTCCCATGTTAAAAATCACAGGGAAGAATTTTTTTCCTGCTATCCAGTCTAAACTCATGCTCTGGCAGTGGGAAGCCATTTCCCTGTGTCCTGTCCCTCCATCCCTTGTCCCCAGACTCTCTCCATCTTCTTTTTGGCTCCTCCAGGCTCTGCAAGGCCACAATGAGGTCACCCCAAAGCTTCTCCTCTCCAGGCTGAACAATCCCAACTCTCCCAGCCTTTCCTCCCAGCAGAGCTGCTCCATCCCTCTCACCGTACAGGGGACTGGAAGCCTTTTGGGGCCAAAGCCAGCCCTGGAGGTGCTGCTGTGCCCTGGACCGACCGCAGACCTCACAAATGAAAGCCCCACACCCTGCAGGGACCCACGGGATCCTTCTGGATTTCTGGGAAAAGCTTTCCCTGGCACAAATCCTTCTTTCTCTTGCAGTACCCCTCAATCCAGGTGAAACAGAACTGTCCTCCTGGCGGTTTTGGGAGGTGTAAAAGGTTTCCCTGCAGTATTTGGGCCATGCCTAGGGCGGGAGGGGGAAGCTCCCAGTGCTGTTCTGTCAGTGCCTGTGGGGTTTCTCAGGTGTCAGCGCTGAGGGATGGAAATGCTGCAGACATCAGGTTATTCAGAATTTGGCTCATTCCCTTTTGATCTCATATTTGTGTCTTTTCCAGGGATGTGTTTATGCACCCCACCCCCTCCTCATTTCTTTCTTCCTTTCTCCTTCGAACTCTAAACATCCCTTTTAGCTTCTAAAGATAGGGCAATGTTGTGCTAAGGAAACAGTAATTCTGCAATTTGACCTAAAAATGGGCATGTTTGGAGTCGGGCACTTCTTGGAACGCGGCTTGGGAATGAGACACAACTTCCAAAAAGTCCAAATGTGGCCTTTCTGCTGGGCAGAGGGGTTGGTGAGCCAGGAACACCGGCACTGGGGCTGGAGTCCAGGAGCCAGCAGGAGGGTGGGGTGGAGGTGGGACGTGCCTGTGATGGCTTTGATGGCTTTAAGGAGCGTCATGGCAACAGTGGGAGCTGGATAATTAATGTTGCACGCGGAATTACGGCGCAGGCAGAGCTTTAAATACACAAAATGCCCCTGTGTGGGAGCCTGCTCTCCCAGCTGGGTGGGGACTGCGATATTTCGGGATCACAGAGCCATGGGAAAGGGCAGGGCACCTAGATCCATGCTCCAGCTGACCCTATTCCTGGCACAAGGTTCAGCCTGGGGACACAAACCCGTGGAAAGGAGCAGGACACTGCTGGGAGCGGGCGGGGGGCTGAGCTCCCGGCTGAGCTTCCCAGCAGGAAAAGTGGGATGGCAAAGCAAACTCTGGGATGTGGTGTGCAGGTGAGGGGAGCAAGCCTGGCAGGACATTTTTGTGCCCTGCTCTGATGGGAGATTTCTAGGAAGGGGGAAGCTGGTGTGGGGCAGGATGGGAACACCTGAAAAGCCCCTCTAAAAATTGTCCATTGCCCCCGTGGTCTCTGTGGGAATTGAACTCCGTTCTTGCAGAGGAAATCCATGAACAGGGGCAGGGTCACCATTCCCGAACTCCTCCCCAGGCTGAACAATCCCAACTCTCCCAGCCTTTCCTCCCAGCAGAGCTGCTCCATCCCTCTGCTCATCCTGGTGCCTCCTCTGGACTCTCTCCAGCAGCTCCAGCTCCTTCCTGTGCTGGGCCCCAGGGCTGGGGCAGCTCTGCAGGTGGGGTCTCACCTGAGGGGGCAGAGGGGCAGAATCTCCCCCTCCCCTGTGCCCACGCTGGGTTCTGGGTCCCAGCTCTCACCCCCAGCACCCCCAAATCCTTCTCCCAGGGCTGCTCCAGCTGCTCATCCCCAGCCTGGATTCATCCCAGCCCAGGTCCCAGTTGTGGCTTTGCCCATCCTGCCTCTGGATCCTCCCTCCAGCTGAAGGCTCTCCGTTACTCCAGCGCTTCCAATCCCTTCCCAAACTGCAGCGGGGATGAGGGAAGAGTTGGATTTCCTCCCTGGAGTTTCCACCCAAGGCAGAACACACAATCCCCGGGGTGAGGTGTGAACAAACAGCTCTGCCGTTCATTAACGCCGGGCGGGGGCTGCTGCGTGTAACCCGGGAATGCTGTGGGGAGCTGTTAGCTGGAATTCCTGCGCCCGCCTGGATCGGGAGGCTGGCCAGGAGGAACGCTCAGCGTTCGGGGTTGTAATTGCGGTGGCGGTAATGAGGAGCTGGGGAGCGGGGCTGATAAGCAGGTAGATAATAAACTAATGAGAGGAGGGCCGAGGAAGCTGCAGGAATTGCACAGGGAGGAAGCGCGGGCCAGGAAAGAGCCGAGGAGAGCCCGGCAAAGATGTATGGCAGGAACGGAGCACTTAATGCTGATAATAACTGGAGCTTGAGGGTGTGCTTGGTGTATGAATAAAGTAATTAACCAATTAAAAATGCACAGGAGACACATGATAGCAAATGATAACCAACAGGAAAATGATGGATGCCCTGCACGGGGAGCTGGGATGTTCACCGAGCGTTATCAGGGACGAGGCTGAGCATTCCCGGGCCCAGCACGCGCGGACCCACTGGGTGCGCTTTGATCGCCGCTCTCACTGCTGGCCTTGCCACCTGCCGAGCTGCCTGGGTGACAAATTGCCTGGAATTAATCCAACCCCCCCTGTTGGCGAGCAGCAGACTCTGGGAAATGTGCGGAATCCACACGGGCTGCCTTGCAAATGCCCGAGCATGTGGCAGAGCCCTGGGGGCTGCTGCTTTCCAGGGACAGGGGGTGCCTGGAAGGAGCAGCAGCCAGCACCGGGTGGCGCGGGGAGGAGTCCCCGGATGATCGATCTGGTGGTTCATAATTGAATTATCCTTTGTTGGTGCCTTTTTGTAAGACCACAGACAACATCAGCCGTAAAAATGAAGATTTCGCTGACTTTCAGGGCCTTATTTTGAATTCTACAGCAGCGATCCGCACCCCCTGTGTTTGTATTTCTGGTTGTACGGACATCGTTTCCTTTCTTTTCCACATCCAGCCCTCTGGGAATGAGTGTGGAGTCAGCCAGGGCTCATCCTGCAGGACCCTCCATTTGTTGTAAAACCGGGGAAGTCTCAAGAAAAAAGGCAAATCTTGGTGGGAAAGATTTAAATGAGCAGATGCCAGACTGCAAAACCACATATCCCAGTCCCTGTATCCCTGCTGCAGCTCTCCCACCTATAGCCAGGAATTCCTGAGCGCTGGATATTTCACTGCTGGTTTCTGAGGTGTTCCTATCTCCTGGCATCCATCTGAGGCCTGGAATTGCTGAAGGCTGAGTGGTTGTGCCAGAACTGGAGTCACTGGGAGCCTTGCTCCGAACACACGAGCTCTCCTTAGAAAAATCTGCCCTCAAAAAAAAAAAAAAAAAGGAAAAAAAGGAAAAAAAGGAAAAACCCACAAATAACAAGAAAGAAAAAGCAAACAGGGACCAGGTGTCTCGAGCTGGGTATCTCACAGTAATGGAAATGGATCCATTTCATCTTCATAAAGCCCTTCCCAGTGCAGAACCCGGCGCAAATGAGTTCCTGCCTGACCGTGAGGATCCAGAGTGATGGCTTTGGGAGGGGAGCAGCTGAGGACATTCTCATTTCTGGGCTGGGACAGTCAATGAGGCAGTGGCTGCATGGCAGAAAATGAGGAAAAACCAAAAACAGGAGGCAGTGCTCACTCAGGAAGCTCCTCTCAGACTCTGAGCCGGTTTGCAACTCCCCTGCTCCTTATCCATGGATTTGGCTCCATATCCAGGGGGGTTTGCCTCGATGGCAGCATCCAAATCCTGCTTGATCCCAGCTACATCCCTGCCATGGGATGGGGAGAGCAGGACAAGCCTCATATCCCTGTGGGATCCCTGGGAATGTGGGGTGAGCAAGGATCTCCACTGACGGATGCTTGGCCAGCCTGGAGCCATCCCTTGCTTTGGAGGTCCCAGGATTTTCTTTTCTTTTTTTTTTGTGGAAAAGGGAAGATTTGAGCAGCAGACAGGGGGGCTGTGGCTCCTCGAGCAACTCATGAAAGCCCTTTCAGTCTGGGTGACAAGAAACCTGAGCTGTGATGATGGCCCTTTGCCAAGTCCTCAGCACCTCACCTGGGATCCAGGCAGCCATTCCCATTCCCATTCCCATTCCCATTCCCATTCCCATTCCCATTCCCATTCCCATTCCCATTCCCATTCCCACACAGGAGGTGCTCCTTAGGGAGGAGCTGGAGCTCCTGGCACGAGGATTGGGCAGAGGAGGCTGTGGTGTCACCTCTGCTGTGCTGCAGGGCGGTGACAGTGACTCCAAACCTGCTCTGAACGCTGCCTTCAGGGATGGGGGATCCACACAGGTGTGCGGGGATTTGGGATCCACAGGGGTGTGTGAGGATTTGGGATCCACAGGGGTGTGCGGGGATTTGGGATCCACAGGGGTGTGCAGGGATTTGGGATCCACAGGGGTGTGCAGGGATTTTGGATCCACACGGGCGTGCAGCAGCTCCAGGAGCCCAGTTCCACCTCCCTGTCTCCCATCTCCCAGACTGTTTTAGATGTTCTGGTCAATACAATAAATGCACCTTAAGCTGCTGTAATATATCCATGTGTCCTTGCTTCCAGGGCTTTTCCAGGCCCAGTCAAGGTGCAGTCCCTGTTTCCCGTTGGATCGGAGCCTCTGGAGCTGCTGGAGCTGAGCTGTATCCCAGGAGAGCAGCACTCGGCATGCAAGGAGAGCAAACCTTCCCACGAAGCTGCTTGGAGAGCGGGGAGCAGCCAGGCTGCAATTCCCAGGGGAACTGGGGAAACCATCCACCTTTTTCCTTCTCACTCTTTTCCCTCTGTTGTCTCACCCATCCTCTCTCTTCCTCTCTCCTTCTTTCCCTTCTTTCTCCATGGAAATGACCACATCAGCATCCAAGGTTGCTTATCTTGAGCCTTCTCCCGATACTACTTGAATCACTTTTATGATTTTATTTCTGACTGTTCCGTTTCCCTCTGCCCAGTGGAGCCTGTGGGGTGACCCCAGACCACGTAGGATGCAAAGGACTCTAACAGGACCCCCCACATCAGCCAAAAACAATGGGATTCTCCTTGATTAAATGCTGGAAGCCCATCTGCCACTGCAGAAAACACTTCCCTGCCCTGCCAGTGAATGAGTTTAGTCCCTGGAATAAATGAGCCTCAGCCCTGGAGTGGGAATCCACAGCTTCGGAGCGTGCTGCAGATATTAAATCCCATTATTCAATGCAGCACTGGGAAGCTCTGGGATGCTCCAGCACCAGGCACAGTGTGAGCACAAACCGGGACCAGGCAGCTCCTTCCTGCAAGCAGGAGGAGCTTCACGGAATTCTGTTGCTGGCAGAGAGGAAGGCAGCCCGACCCCCTCATTTTCTCTCCCTGAATGAGGCTGAGATCTGTGTTATTGAAAAGGGAAAAGGAAAAAAAACCCTCGAGTCAAAGGGAAGAGGTTTGCGTTCCCATCCTGGTTCAGAAAATTGCTTGAGAGCACACTTCACTCCCAGCCTCGCATTCACACTGCTGCTTTGTTTCAGAGGGATTGAGGCCCTGATCCAATAGGAAAAAAATCCTCCGCGTATCTGAAGTGGTGCTGGAATGAAGATTGCATTTCTCACACAAAATAAACCATTCGAGTTGCCCCGAGCAGGAAGATTCCTCTGCCCCCTCCAGCTGCTGCTAAAATGGCTCCATTTCCCTGACAAATCCCAGAAGCTCCTTATCCCTGTGGAGCCGAGCGCCCTCACACTGCCCCAGGGCGGGGCTGGGGCATCCAGCAGGATCTGGACATTCTTTGGGTCCCCTCTGCGGCCCCAAAAACAACTCCCTTGATGGTGAGGGACGCAGGGAGGATGTGATGCCCGGGAAGGCAGGATCCTCCCTGGCATTCCTGCCGGGAAGCACAGGACAAGGGCACAGGGACAGTTCTGGGGGCTGCAGTTCCAGGTGTGGCTCCGTAATGAGCGGCGTGTAGGATTATTTGGGATTGTACAATTGCACTGTGAACTTCAGGAATGGCCATAAACGTTCTTGCAAAAGATAACGAGCTCTGAAAAGCTCCAAAGTGTTTTGTGGGATCTCTGTCCCCTGCACAGGCTTCCCCTGGCTCGGGTCAACCACATCACCATCTCCCAGACAGCTCTTGGATAATGGGAACCGAGTCTTTCCCTGCAAACCACCTCACATCCATGCTCCTTTCCCATTTCCCATCCCTTTCCTGCTGCATTCAGCTGATTTAGCACAAGGATAGGTAGCTCTTGGATATCTGGAACAGAGGCTTTCCCTGCAAACCACCCCACATCCATGCTCCTTTCCCATTTCCCATCCCTTTCCTGCTGCATTCAGCTGACTCAGCACGAGGATGGGGCACAGAGGGCCCCGTGCCAGGGCGCACCTTGTTCTGCGTGTCCCGAGCCACCTCCCACTCCCTGCCGGCAGAATTCCTGCCCCTGCCCCTCTCCTGCGCTTCCCGAGGGAGCAGCCGATCCCGAGCCTCTCCCGCCGCAGCCGCATCCCACCCACGGGCACGGTGGCCAAGTGGTTCCCACGGTGGCCAGCCCTGCCAGGAGGAGCCGGTTAAAAATCTCCATTGTGCAAAAATGTCAATATTTACATTCTCCGAGTGAAGTTGTTCTTTTCCCGACTTTCTCCCAGAAGTGCCTGTTCGAGTGTTTTGAAAAGCCACGGACCTAAGAGCAACACAACCAGCGACTGACAGAATTAATAAAAGAGAGGCTGGGACTTAAGAAAATAAGACGATATTAACAAGATAATTATCTCTCATCAAATTAGTCCAGAGGGAGCCGAGCCAAGCTCCACTCATAGCCTGGAAGGGAAGGAACTGGCAGGGGAAGCGATTTGTGGAACAACAATAGGAACGCTGTGCCCTTCTGGAGGAAAGGGCTGCGAGCAGCGAGACACCGCCGCGATAAGCGCTTCAGAAATGCAGATAGAGGGAACCTTTTGTCTGCCGAGCTGCCAGCGCTTTCCAGGGAAGCGGAGCAGCTCCGCAGCCTGCGGAGGGAGCTGGGACCTGGGAAAAGACCTGGGAAAAGACCTGGGAAGAGACCTGGGGAAAGACCCGGCATCCGGGAACGGGTTGTGCCATGAGGGATATGCCATCAGCAGTGCCCCCATCCACTCTCCCATCCACCTTCCCCCTTCTCTCTGCTCCTTCCTTGTATTTTTCTCTCCGCTCCCGGAATCCCACCGGATTTATTTCCATCCTGCGCCTCTCTGGATTTAACCTGGATTCAGCCTCGCTGGAGCGCTCGCACAGATCCCATCTCTTATTTTTTATCTCCCCCTTTTACCACCACCAAACGAGTGGGAAGGAAACCCCACGTTAACACACCCTCGTTGATCCTAGAGGAGCTGAACATTTGGGAAAAGCTGTCCTGGGAGCTGCATTGGGAGCATGTCTATCCACCCCGTGTGCCCTGCCCCGAGCTGCCCCTGCCAGCGCCACCAGGAGCCAGGAGTCAAGGGGCAAATCCCAGGAGACAGCTCAGAGCGATTTCTATTCCAACATCCAAATATTTCCCAGGATTGGGCCCTAAATCCTCTGCTGGGGGAAATCCCAGCATTCCCCTCTCCCCGCCAGCCAAGCTCCAGGAGTTTATAAACACTGGGTTCCCTGTGCGTTCTCAGGCTTTCCAAGCCATGTGTTTGTCATCACTGCGCTGTGTTTGGGGCGGTTGAAGGCGCTTATTTCCCTTCTTTGTCGCTGTTTGTGTGGCAGCCGCTCCTCCAAACGCAGAGCCCCTCGAGGCTTTTGGTGCGCTCCGTTCGTCACCTCCCTCCGAGCCTCTGCCTTTGTGTGCTCCCCTAGGTGGCAACTTCAGACAAGCATTTCTCCAGCCGGGAGTGGCTCGGGAGCACGACTGGGCACAAAGGCGTGGGATCGGGGCGGAGGGTGGCTGGAATTTTGATGAACTCACCCCAGTGCTGCTGGGGACCAGACAAGCGTCAGGTTGGGTGAGACCTTCTCTGAGAGTTTCTCATCGCTTCCTTTGAGGCTCTGCCCGTTTTGCTGCACTGGGAATGTCACGGAGCCGCAAACCCAGTTGGTGTCTTTGTTGTGTTTAACAGGGACTGGGAAATCACGGAATCACGGAATCCCAGACCGGGTCAGGTTGGTTCATCTGGTGTCACCTCCCTGCTCCAGCAGGGCCATCCCAGAGCACAGGGCACAGCCGTGTGTCCACACAGCTCTGGAATATCCCCAGCGAGGGACACTCCACAGCCTCTCTGCACAATCTGTTCAGGGCTCGGGCACTGCCCAGGGAAGAAGTTCTGCCTCCTGTGCAGGGGGAACTCCCTGGGCTCAGTCCCTGCCCGTTCCTCTGCTGCCATTGCTTGGATGCTTCCATGACCCCGACCTGGCTGTGCTCCTGCTCTGCACTTCCAAGAGCTGCCCCCGCATTCCAGCCTTGGCTCCTGCAGGAGTGGGAGGTGTAAGGTGTCCCTGTGTCCCATGGCCCATGGGGCTTTCCAACTTCATCCCTGCTGGCCAAGCCTCCCCTTGCTCTACCCACCCATTCCTTCCTCTCCTGCTCATCCCCATCCTGCCCTTCCCTGAGCTGGTGAGGATCCCGCAGGATGAGTTGTGGGGCTCCACCTTTGGAGCATGTCCACTGAAATGCCTGGAAAATGGGGCACAGCCGGTTTTTCCAGGTTAGATCCTGGACTTACAGAGCAGCAGCCTCAAGGCAACCATTCAGATGCTTAAAATGATGAGGTTGTGCAGGTCCTCACTGGGAATTCAGGGATCAGAGGGATCCACGTGCTCACTGAGCAGCAGGCGAGGGTGACAGACACAGTCGGGACACACAGGCAGGGTGGTGAGGACAGTGCCAGATGTTGCACAGCTGCAGAAAGGCAGCCCCAACTCAAGGTGCCACCCCCCAGCACTGGCCACAGTGGCCTGGAGCCACCACCTGGGAGCAGGGGACCAGTGCCACCAGCCCTGGTGGCCACAGCTCTGAGTCCAGTGGAGTATCCTCGTAAACAAACTGATGTTGCGGAGGGAGTGAATGAGGAGATGAGTGATTGAAGACTTTTGGCTTCTCCTGGCTCTGGAGAGAGCCGTGCTCTCCCCGTGCGCCAGCCTGCCCAGGGCTGCCAAGTGCAAAGCCATCCGCAAAAAAAAAAAAAAAGAAAAAAAGGGAAAAAGAGGCAGGGAGCTAAAAA
>VZRN01006002.1:72823-95527 GCA_013397935.1 Dasyornis broadbenti
CCCCCCCCCCCCCCCCCCCCCCCCGCCGCTATTCACCCCGCTACCCCCACCACCGCCACGTTATTTTTAAAAGAACAATAATAATTAGGCAGAGCAGCCTCTAACACAATTGTTTCAGCCTGAACAGGCAATTAGGACAGGCAGAGTGAGGCTAATGAACGGTGCATTGGTTCCCCCCAGCCGTGCCCCCCACACCGCCGCGGACGTGTGGCTGCTCCGCGGAGCTGCCTCTCCTGACGCGGGCAGGGGCTGGCGNCTTGGGCGAGGGGACTCGAGTGCCAGCCCCCAGCGCTGCCTGTGCGGGCTGGCAGCGCCCGGACGCTGCCGGGCAGGGCAGGAGCGGCCACCCTGGGGTCACCCGTGGCGGGAAGGGCCAGCCGGGGCCGTGGGGCACACGGATCGCGGCGTGGGCAGCGGTGACCCCGCTCCTGTGGAGACACGGGGCCGGGGCCAGGCAGCTGCGCTGAAATATTCATGCCAAGCTGGCTTTGAAGACAGCAGGATTTCTTGGAAACTTGCTGCGCCTCCTAAATGGAGCTGTCTGCTCGGCAGAGCTGCCTGGCCGTGACGGGAGCACGCGGGGCTGCGGGGTGGGGACACGCTGGGTGTCACCTCTGGGTGACATTCCTGCCCTGCCCGAGGCTGTGGGGCATGGCCCACGCTGCTGGGACCGGGGCCAGCCCTGGGGGAGGCCATGGGGACAGTGCAGCGCCGTAAGTGCTCTGGGAGCGGCTCTGGGAGTGCTCTGGGAGCGGCTGCTCCCGAGTTAGGATGGGCCACTGTGGGGTGGTGGTGCTGCCGTGAAGGGACAGCAGTGCCACTGTGCAGGGTGACAGACAGGGAGGTGACAGGTCACAGGTCACCAGAGGTGGTGGTGTGGCTGCAGGGCGAGGGACAGTGGCAGTGTGGGGTTCCAGGAGCTGCCTCTTGCACTGTGCCCCGGAGTTTGCGATGGGAGCCCTGGGCTGAGCCCCCCTCCCTGCACAGTGGCCTGAGATCCCCCCAGCACAGAGCTGAGGCCTGTCCTGGATCTCCCAGCTCCTCAGGCTGATCCAAGCGTGGGGCTGCAGCTGTGGGTGTGCCCTGGGCAAGGGGACATTGGGGATTTGGGGCTCTGTCACATCCCCTACGCGCCCTGATGGCCCCAGCTGGTCCCAGGCTGCCCCAAACGCAAATATCCCCGTTTGTTCTGGAGTTCTGGCACCTTTTGCCTCGTGGTCGCTTGGCATACACAGGTAGAGTGGCACTGGTGGCACCCCAGGCACAATGACAGAAAACCCTCCCTCCTTCCGGGTCAGAAAGGCGCGGTTGCCGTCTGTGCGCTGCTCCCGCTCTTCTCACCATCACACATCCCAAATCCCACTGTAATTCGCTGTCCCTCAGGCTGCTCCCTATTACTGCTCTCCAAATATCTCTCTCCCAGTCTCCATGGTGTTAAATTATATTTCCCCAGCTGGATTACTTTGCATTTGTTCAGAATGAATTTCATTTGGCTATTTCCTTCCTAGGCCTGACCCTTCTTTCCCAGTGCATTATCTTTTTAGCTCTTTGTCCTCACCAGGATTTGCAGCACCTTCCCATTTCATATCCTCTGCAAATTTAATTAACAGGCTCTTTACCCTCCCTCTTTCAGATCAAATGAAGATGTTAAAGGAGAGCAGACGTGGCACAGATCTCACCACTAACCACTAACAACAATACAAGTACCTTGCACTTAAATTATGCACTTCCCATCAGAAGATTCCGAGGGCCTGTGCCGGAGAAGGATAATTATTAAAGCTGAGAACTCTGCTCCGCTGGGGAATTTAATATTTGAGGTCTGCCTCGGGGCATGTGTCTTGTTGACTGTTGTGTTACCAGTGGCCTTGACAGCCCTGGGATCGATGGCCCTGCAGCGCTGCTGTGCCTGTCCCCTGCTCTGGCCCCATGGAGCTCCCGGAATGAGGGACTCCGGGCTCAGGAGGAGCAGAGCAGTGATCTGGCGCTGGGTCAGCAGTGCCACCTGGGCTGGTGCCAGCCAGTGACTCAGGAAAATGCTGCAATTTGCCTGGATTGGGAAATCCGGGATGCTTCAGCCTTGGCTGGGTCATGGGATGGGGACAGAGGAGTCGTGGGGAGGGTGGGGGGCACACGGGCTTTGATTCACTTGCCCTTTGGGGAAGAGGAACTGCCAGGGATCCTGGAGATGGAGAAAGGACAACTCCTGGTGGGAATCACCTGGGATGGAGCAGTGCCCCTGGGTCAGGGCTGAGTTCTGAGGGTGGGGCAATCCCACCCTGTTTTCCCTTAACCGCAGACTGGAAACTTGCCCTTGCCGTGCACCCTGCTTGGGGGTCACAGGCTGGATCTTCCCATGGGGATAGAGGACAGCAAACCCCCAAAAACCTCGCTAAAATCCTGCTTTTTCTTCATATTAATGGTGACACAAACCGTGCTGCAACTGCAGCATAAAAGGGATTTACAGGACACCGGGACAGAGTTCTTTATGCAGGAACGGCCTTTCTTTTTTCCTGTTTCCCAGCATTTAACAGCGGAATGCTCTCCTCGTGTCAGTGTTACCTGGATGATGAATAATGCACACTGCTCTCGCTCTGTGTGACTGTATTCCCAAATCCCAGCTGCATTCTGTGCCTGCACACAAACCTCCAACAAAACCCTCTGCTGGGAGCTCCTCCAGGGCCACCACTGTGGCCAGAGCATCCTGCAGGGGGGAGTGCCCTAAAAAGGGGATTTTCTGTGCTCACTGCTCCAACTTCCTCAATAAAAATTGTCCTCAGACCACAGGAACTGAGTGCACAGCCTGCCAGAAGGAAAATTCCATGGATACACGAGTGTGACGAGGATTCAGCATTCCTGCAGAGCCTCTCCCTGAGACTGGACAGCAGGGCTGGGAAAACCTGGCTCTTGGAAGGTGCTTATTTGTGCCTTCCTGGTAATGCTCCCAAAGTCCCCCTGCGCTCCAGGCTCCTGCCTTGCAGCAGGAATGCTGTTATTCCCCGGCTGTGCAGCCCCTGAGCCTGGCATTGGTCCCTGTGGCATTTTTCTCCCCTGATAAGTCAGCTCATATCCTTGATGTTCACAGCAGTATTTCAGAGAGGCTGAGCGGGAATTCAGCCGCTCTTTATAACAGAAGGAAAATAACCCCCAGTGCCATTGCAGGGGAATATTGACATGGCACAGGGTGGGGGGAAGGGACTGTGAAATCCCAGCTGGAAATTGGGACTGCCTTCCCACTGAGCTCTCAAATGCCCCCTCGGAAGAGCAGTGGGATTAGGAAACCAAATTTCTCGTAGGATAAACCATCCTCCACCCAGGCAAGAAACGAGCTGACACTGCTGGGAGCTGGATTTTGTAACCTTGGCCTGAGTTCGAGGGGAGCTTTTCCAGGGAAGCTGTGGCTGCCCCTGGATCCCTGGAAGTGTCCAAGGCCAGGCTGGACAGGGCTTGGAGCAGCCTGGGATAGTGGAAGGTGTCCCTGCCCATGGCACGGGGATGGGATGGGATTTAAAAATTCCAACCGGCACCATCCTGGGATTCCCTGATTCTACTCCATGACCTGCCCCAGGCAGCTCCCGCAGCAATGGGCTCTGACCCTAATTGATAACTAACGAGGTAACCCTTAATCAGCAGCTCTTATTCCCATTTCTCTTTTCCAAGTGGATCTCCTTGCTCTGCCACCAGGAGCTGGGACCCTTTGCTCTTTTCCCTGCCTCTTGTTTAAGCCAAACTTTCAGCACCCCCCGAATTTTCTCTCAGGCAATGAATCACCTGAGATGATGAGAGCAAGCCCCCCTAATCTCCCCTCCAATTTCCCCAACTTTCCCAGCAAAATCCATTTCCTCCATGCCTGCAATCTCCACCCTCATCCGTGACCAGGGCCACTCTGGCGCTCGTGCCGTGCTGGAGATGGGAGATAGAGCACATCAAAGCCAGGATTTTCCCTTTTCTTTCCCTTCTTTCCCTTGTGCTGTTCTCTGCACAGTTTATTATCAGGGACTTGTGCCAATCTCGTGCTCGCTCCGAGCCGCTCCCACTGCCAGGGCTGGGAAGGCGCTGCTGCCGCTGCTGCTTCGGATTAATTCAATCCAGGTAAAGTTGTCTGGGCTGTGAATTGTCCCTTTCCCAGTGCCAAGTCTGCTTGGCCAGCTTATCACTCCTCGGGAGCAGCAGCAGCCAGCTCCTCCCGAGGCTGGAGGCTGGGAAATGCACGTGGAAATACCCGCTGCAGGTTTGCCTTGGAGAGGAGCGGAATTGGGAACTGGGGAGCTGGAGGAATGAGGTGAGGAGCCCCCAAAAGCAGCTCCTTGCTGTGTGAAAAGTGGGCAACCTCAGCTCTGTGGGAATCACTCAGATTCTCAGTGCCCTGAATTCCAGTTTGTCCTGGTAAATTATTAATCCAGCAATAAAAGCATTCCCCCTTTCCCAGGCCTCAAAGCCCTGCTCAGGGTCTCCCATGGCTTTCGTCTCCTGCTCCATCCCAGAGGAGCTGAGTGCAGGGATGGAGGTGATGGGATGTCCCCAGGGAGCAGCCAGGGATGCATTTGTGTCCCTAAGCTGGAGTTTCCCAGTGTCCTGCATCCAGGAAAAGCTGTCCAGGCACAGCTCAGCACTGGGGTGTCCCAGAAGGGAGGACACAGCTGTGTCACTGCCAGAGGCAGCTGGAATTTGGGAGCAGCTGGCACCCAGAGGCCACCAAGGTGCCCCATGGGAATGTCACCTGGGGGGTCTGGGCTCACTCCTGCACCTCCCGATGGAGCCAAGAAATTCCCTGGCTCTAGAAGAAACCAGTGTTCGTTTGGCCAGGCACAGTTAATGCCCCTGGCTCCTTCCCCTGGATCAGTCCCTTGGAGCAGCTCTGCTGGGGAAGGTGGGGAATGCTGTGGGAACAGCAGGAGGGGGAATGGGGAACACCAGTGGGACCATGGAATGGCAGAGCAAGGAGAAGATGGGTGGGGCTGGTGGGAGGTGTCCCTGTCCAGGGCAGGGTGGGAATGGGGTGGGATTTAAGCTTCCAAGGCAAACCAGTCTGGATTCTGTGCCTGGGAGTCCCTGCTCCAGAGTCCGGGATTAGTGGGTGCCCCCACCCAGTCTTTCCTCTGTAGCCCAGGATTAGGGGGAACACATCTCCCTGAAAAACCCAAGCACAGCTTCCCAAGTGCCCTGGGAATGCTCCTTTT
Organism: Dasyornis broadbenti; assembly: GCA_013397935.1. Lineage (NCBI taxonomy): Eukaryota > Metazoa > Chordata > Aves > Passeriformes > Dasyornithidae > Dasyornis > Dasyornis broadbenti. Next base: position 78,001 of record VZRN01006002.1, read on the forward strand.
CCAGCACCTGCAGAGCCCCAGATGCCAAGAGCTTCACCCCTGCTCCAGCTGGGCTCTGCCATGCCCACCCTGCTCCCACCCTGCTGTCCTACTGCTGCACTCTGGGCCAGGCTCCCTGGCCTAAGGCTCCTTCTGGAAGCAGTGAGATCCCATTTTGTGGGAGTTAGATGGGAAAAAATCACCCTGATACCCCAGAGAGAAACCTGGGAGCATCCAGGTGACCCCAGCTGGTCCCAGATCCTCTTTTGCACCTTGCACCTTTTTTAGCTTCTACAGAGCTGCTCGTGTGATGTCCCTGTGCTCTGAGCAGCAGCCTGAGGGCAGAGGCAGCCCCCCAGACGTGGGAAAACCTTCCCTGAGCTTGGCAGAAGGAAATGCTTTTCCCAGGAATTCCCTGCAGGAGAAACCAGAGCAAAATAATGTCCAGGCTGGTGGGTGGAGGGGGAACAGCTCTGTCTCCCACGGAGAGGAATCAGCAATAGCTGGATTTTCCCTGCGTGGTGCCACTGCTCAGTGAGGAGACTTTCGAGGGGGTTCTGTGTGAGGCTTGAGTAAAGAAAACATCTCCGTGGTAAAAGGAGATGGGAATTGTAGGGGCTGGAGATGGGGAATTATGCACGGGGAGAGCAGAGTTTAGCGGGAGCTGCCAGAAAGAAAGGAAAAGGCTGGGAAAGGGAATGCCCAGGAGCAGCTTGGCCAGAGCAGAAGAGCCCCGAGTTATCCGAGAGAGCTCTGCTCTCCTGCAGGACAGCCCAGGAATGCCAGCCAGGGGCTCTCCGGAGGCTCCTCTGCCACGTCCTGGAGCCTACAAGGTTCAAGGGAACCACGGCACAAAGCGTGGCTGGTGTGAAATGGAGATGATGGATTTGGAGGGATCTGCTGAGCCAAGGGCAAAAACCGGGAATGGCCTGGCACAGCCACCAGGACCCGGCTGAGGGGCGAACATGGGGGAGCCCGGGGACAGGGACACCAGCACCAGGGAATCACCAGGGCAGCCTTCCCACTCCTTCCTCGTGGAGCTTGGCATGGATTTCTCCTCCAAGAGAGCTGGAGAGGAATTATTTGCAAGAGTCAGGACACAGGGAATGGCTTCCCGTGCCAGAGGGCAGGGCTAGATGGGAGATTGGGAAGGAATTGTTCCCTGGGAGGGTGGTGAGGCCCTGGCACAGGGTGCCCAGAGAAGCTGTGGCTGCTCCTGGCAGTGTCCAAGGCCAGGTTGGACACTGGGGCTTGGAGCAGCCTGGGATAGTGGGAGGTGTCCCTGCCATGGCAGGGGTGGCTCTGAATGGGCTTTGAGGTCTCTTCCCACCCAACCCATTCCATGATCCTATAATTCTATGATCTCTGCTTGCCATTTTAAATTGGAGCACAGATTTCCCCTGACTTTTCCTTCCCAAGGATGGGATCTGCAGTGCACTTTGGCATTCCCTTATCCCGCTCTCCAGCAGGGATCCAGCGCTGGATCTCTCACTGAGCCAGAGGCTCTGCGTGCGCTGCTCCTCCCCTTCCCCAGGTGTCCGCCGTGCCCCTCCCTGCCCTCTGGCAGCTCAGCAGCAGCAGTTTTCCAGCCCTTTGCCATCATTTATCCCGCTCAGCGCCGTGTCACCCACACCAGCGCCGGTGTCAGCTCCGATCGCGGCCCCGCTGCGCCGGTGTCACCTCGGCGCGGGAGGCAGCGGCGCAGAAAGCGCAGCGTCTGTCACCGCTCCTGCGCTCGCAGGGCGCAACAGCACCTGGCAGCGCCCGAGGCACGGGCACGCCGGGAGCCATCTCCTCCTTGGCAGTCCCGGGATGGCCTCGCACGCACCTGGAGCTTCCCGAGCCTCGGGCCAGGGCGGAGCTTCGGCATTCCCATCATCCTGGCACTCCGGAGGGGAAACACATTCCTGCAGAGCATAAAACCACCTGAGAGCAGAGCCCTGGGTGGTCCTGAGGAGACCGAGCTGCTGCGAGCTCCCCACGCAGAGCTTGTCCCCTTTGCTGTGGCACCAGGGCTTGGGACAACTTCTCACCCGCGGCTCGCTCCGGGATGTCTCTGGCGCTCAGAGCTGCTTCTCCTGCAGGGCTCTGCTCCTGGACAGCTCCGGGGGAGCCCCTTCAGCACTGCTCCTTCAGAGCTCTGCGAGAGCCGCACTCGCACTCAGTCCACCCAAAAAGCCAAAGAGGAGGGCAGGGAAAGGAGTTTATCCTCATCTCTGTGAGGATTCTCGGATTCCTGGTGCGCAGGACACCCTGGCTGGCTCTTGGCTCACTCACAGCACCTGAGGGCTCCTCTCTCCCAGCTCGTCAGGCTGTGCCTGTGTCCTCAGCAGCCCGGGGGCGGCACTGGGAGGTGGCCCTGGGAAGGGTCACTCGTGTCACAGTGCTGCTGGTTCTCTGCTCCTGCTGTCCCCACCTCGTGCTGTGACAGTGGGAGAGCCACGAGGGAAGGAATCTCCTCCTCCCCAGGTGCCTGAGGGCTGTTTCAATATCCCAGTGGCACAAGCTGTGCTTTCATTCCATCCTGGCAAGGGAAGGGTGTCCTGCAGGGGACTGTCACCGGCAGCTTGAATTCCATGCTGGATCTGCGCTGTCCACATGGATGTGCCTCTTCAGGGTGCCCAGGCCCTTGGAGGAGCATCCCCCTTCCCGATGCTGCTCCGCCTGTGCCAGGAATCACCTGCAGCCACGAGTTCAGGGGACACACAGGTCCGTGGTGGATTTTTGGCTGTTCCCAGGCGCTCTCCCAGTTGGGTGTTGGATATTCCAGGACTCCTGCAAGCCCACAAAGCCCAGGCGGATGTCAGGGACAGGTCAGGGGATGCTGAGCCACGCCAGGATTTGGAAATGCTCCCTCTGCACGTTCCGAGGGTTGAATCCAAATCTGAACCTTTCTGTCACATACAGGTGCCATTAGTGCTGTCACACAAATGATGGGATCGGGGAATCCTGGAATGGTTTGGGTGGGAAGGGAAATTAAAGATTATCCAGTTCCATCCCCTGCCTTGGGCAGGGACAACTTCCACTATCCCAGGCTGCTCCAAGCCCTGTCCAACCTGGTCTTGGACACTGCCAGGGATCCAGGGGCAGCCACAGCTTCTCTGGACACCCTGTGCCAGGGCCTCCCCACCCTCACAGGGAACAATTCCTTCCCAATATCCCATCTATCCCTGCCCTCTGGCAGTGGGAAGCCATTCCCTGTGTCCTGTCCCTCCATCCCTTGTCCCCAGTCTCTCTCCAGCTCTCCTGGAGTCCCTTTAGGCCCTGGCAGGGGCTCTGAGCTCTCCCTGGATCCTTCTCCTCTCCAGGTGAACACCCCCAGCTCTCCCAGCCTGGCTCCAGAGCGGAGGAGCTCCAGCCCTTGGAGCATCCCTGGCCTTTCTGCACTCTCCAGCAGCTCCATGTCCTTCCCATGCTGGAATCCCAGAACTACAGGTGGGGTTTCACCAGAGCAGAGTAGATGGGGACAATCCCCTCCCTCGAGCTGCTCATCCACGAGCTGTTGGCTCCACTCTGTATTCCAGAGGGAATCTGCAGCTCTCTGGGATTCCAGGAGGTGTGAGGGGCTGGGAAGGGCGGGAAGGCTGAGCTCGTGCACGGCCGTGCCTGCACAGCTGTAATGAGGATGATTGAAGGCTGAGTGCAGGATGATACAGAACAATATCAGTAAGTGGTTTTAGTGTCAGCAATCTTCAAACTCGCTGTCAAAGGGAACATTTAAACGATTTTCCTGCTACTCCAACGCATCCAGGTTATATTTATATCCAGAGAAAACTGGTGCTATAAATGTCAGGTTTGGAGAAGGGCTGGCTGCATCCATCAGAGTGGGAATTAGGAAGGAGGGAGGAATGATGGATCGCTGCCAGCTGACGGACCTGTCTGCAAGGAAAATCCCTGCGGCCTGATCCATGCAGGGAATGTCCCAGCCTGGACATCCTGTGTTTGTGGGGACAGCAGGCAGGGCCCTGAGCTGGTCAGAGCTTGGAGCTGGAGGTGCCTGAAGTGTTCAAAGCCAGATTTTAGGCAAACACAGGAAAACTGTAAAAAAATGGGAGAATTCTGCTGTGCTGGAGTGAAAATAAAAATCAGAGAGGTTGTAAAGAATCTTTGCACTGCCCACTGTCCAGGAATGCCTGCTTCCTCCCAGGCTGCTTCTCAGGGGAGTTTCCAGTGGTTTCCAGCCACCCTCCGTGGTGTCCCTGAGTGTTTTTTCCCTGTCTTCAGCCTGGCTGGGAATCTGCTCCCTGTCCTTCTCCATCGGGTCCCTCACCTCACTGCCCTTGGCCTGGCACTGCCCTTTGGAAAACCCTGGGAATCCTGATGGTCCCACTGCCGTCCCTGCACCTGGAGGGGGAACTCGGTCCTTCTCCATCTCAGGGGATTGGCTGCAGCCTTTGGATCTCTGTGGAAAGTTCTTGTTTGGGCTCCCAGGCTGGCAGGATTTCCGAATTCCTGGTGGGCACTGGCAGCCCCTTGTCCTAAATTCCCGCCTCTCGGGAGTCTCCCTTCTCCATCCAGCTTCATCAGAGCTGGATTCCCATTCCTCAAAAGTGGGGGAAGGTGAGAACCACACCAGGGAATCAGTCAGGAAGGGGGGATTTTGGGAGCTGGAGCAGCATAGGAGGTGCAGATGTTGGGAGGGTGGAGAGGCAGCACTTGGACCTTGTTATCCCTCCAGGAATGGCCTGACAGCTGCTTTTGGAGGAGCCGGACCAAGCAGAGGCTGTGAGGATGTGTGGGGAGGTGAGACACACATGGGGAATTCCCAAAGGTTTGTGGATTCCTGGGACGGCGGCAGGAAGCCAGAAAATCCTTTAGGCTCTCTCAGGTAATGAGGGGTGCTCGTCCAGGAATTTTCTGTCACGGAGCTGAGCCTGTTGGGAAGGACATCCTGCAGCTCGGAGTTTGGAGAGCTCTCAGGGGGAAAGGTTGGATGCTTTCATCCCAAGGCCTTTTCCCAATCCTTCCATCTGACATCAGCAGGTGGTGACATCCCACACCCGATGCCACCACCCCACCCTGGGCTGGGGCTGCTCCAGAGCCCTGAGCCAGCACAAACCCTCCCAGGTGCTTCAGCTGCTCAACGCACGCCGTGGAATTTGCTTTTCCCCGGCAAACTTCCTGCCATATCCCGTCCTGCCTGCCCTTTTCCAGCCGGGATGGGTTTGGAATAAATGGCCTGTGGGTTGCTGTTGCAAACCTGACAGGAATATGATCGTGTTTTCAAACATAACACGGGGCAAATTGGCCCTGGCAGGTGACGCAGCAGCACACGGCTCCTGCTGAACGGAAGGGCTCGCTGAAATCCCGCTAATTGCTGGGTGGGAAGTACAAATAAACAAGGGGAAAACATTGACATTCCCGAGAAGCTTTGGTGTCTCAGCGGGAAATCATTCCCAGCTCGGTTAAGGGGTTCTGCTGACGGGCCGAGAGCAGGAAAAGGTCAGCGCTGCAGGGCGGGAGGGCAGCAGGGGATTCCAGCGGCAACAGGAGCTCGGCTGTGCCCCCAGCCCCTCCTCCAGCTCTGCCTCCCCCATCCCTCCTGGCAGGAATGGCACTCCTGCCTCCTGCCTCCGAGCCATCTGCCCCTACAAATCGCTCTGGAACGGAGCCCAGGCCATGCCTGCCAGCCCTGGAGCTGTGGGAAGGGAAAAGCGAGGGCTGGGACAAACGGCAGCACTGCCGGAGCCTCCCCTTTGGGGAGCACCACACTTGTGCCAGGATGCCTGGGGGAATGAGCTCCGCCACATCCCGGGAATCCCAGCTGGATCCTGCCTCCATCCTGGCCATGATGGAATGGAACAACCCCTCTCCCATCACAGCCAGACTGCCCCAGCCCATACCCTGCTGCTGGTTCACCCCACAAAGTGAGTGTAGGGGCGGTGCATGCAGGGAAATCAGGGATGGGGATCCCAGAATCCCAGACTGGTTTGGATTGGAGAAAGCCCATCCAGATCTGCCCCCTGCCGCGGGCAGGGACACCTTCCACGAGGCCAGGTTGCTCCAAACTGGCCTTGGACACTGCCAGGATGATCAGTTTGGGAAAAAAAAAAAAAAAAAAGGAGGTCAAAGGGTAGCTTTGATCAGTCTGGGGAATAAAACTCTGATTGTTGATTCAGGAACTAAAGCAAAAGCAGAGCCAGAGGCAGAGCAGGATATTGGTAAATTCAGAATAGATGGAGAGCTCTAGAGGGCAATTAACCCCCACAGCCCAGGGCTGGGGCAAGTTCCACTTCCTGGCATCTTCACTCTTTCTTTTCCCTCAGGAAAAGATGCATCTTAATTCAAAGATTTGTTTGAGGGAAGGGGCAGCACCAGGATGTCCTGTCAGGCCTCCAGTGCTCCAAGTGGATAAAGGCAGTGACAGCCACCCTTGGGCCAGCTCTGGATGGAAGGAGGGATCAGTTCTGCATTGATCGGAGCTCAAAAGAGAAAAATCGTTTAAAAAACAGCTTTGGATGACTGTTCCCCACAATTGCACTGGCACTGCCACCTGGCAGGTGGAGCAAGAGGGGAGAGGCATGGGAGGCACGATCTGGGTCCAGCCCGTGCCCCAGCAGGGGCAGGGGGAGTTTCTGCGTGGACGTGCTTTGGGGTTGGTGCACCTCCTCACACTTCAGCTGCTTCTTCCTCCCAGCTCAGGGCGTTGCGGGGATGTCCCTTCTGTGGTGCTGCTGATTGGGATGGGGGACAGGGATGGAGGAGAGGGATGCAGAGCAGGGATGGAGGGCAGGGATGGAGAGCAGGGATACAGGACAGGGATGCAGGGTAGGGATGGAGGATAGGGATGGACAAGAGGGATGCAGGATAGGGATGGAGGACAGCGATGGACGACAGGGATGCGGGGGAGGGATGGAGGACAGGGATGCAGGGCAGTGATACAGGACAGGCTGAGTGCCAGAGGATCTCTCTCCAGCAGGGAACAGGAATAAAGACCAGACAAACAGACACCATGATCCCCTCTAACCACCCCCATCCTCCTCCAAACCGCAGCTCAGGCACCTCTTGGGCCAGGCATCATTAGCAAAGGGTTAATCGCCCTCCTGGGCTGCTGTTCCAGCCCACGTGGCCCTGAACCTGGCGGATTTGTAACCCCGCCGTGTTCCCCGCACCCCGTGCCCTTCCCCTCGGCACAGCAGCGAGCTCAGCAGAGCCAGGCTCTGCTTTCCTGCAGCACCGCGGAATCCGAGCCGAGACCGAGAGGGGCGAAGGATTCCTGGAGCCTGGGACCATTTGCGTGGGATCAGATAGTGCGGGCACTGAGCGTGGAGAGGGAGGCTTGAAATCAGAGCCCGGAGCCTCTCGCCTGGATTCGGCGGCTGCCAGGGTCAGGTTTCAGCAGGAAAAGCAGAGGAATCATCGTTGCCCCTGCAGGACACGCTCAGGACTCGCAGCTCCCGTGAAGGGTTGGAAGCCCCACCGTGCCCTTCCCCAGCTCTCCGGAAGCTGCCCGGGTGCAGCGATGCTCCCAGCAGGATTTCCCACAATTCTACCCTGCCACGCTCCTCCTGTGCTTGGCTTTTGGTGTTCCCAGCCATCCCAACTCCCCATCTGCACCAGGAGCTGCACAGCATCCCAATCCCCATCCCAATCCCCATCCCAATCCCCATCCCAATCCCCATCCCAATCCCCATCCCAATCCCCATCCCAATCCCCATCCCAATCCTGTGGGAAGAACAGGCTCCCCCAGAGCTCTCCGGGGCTCTGGATTCACCCACATCACTTTGCTCCAAAGTCAGAGGGAAGCTCAGTCCATGTTCATGCCCATGGACCGGCTCCCAAAGGGCTGCTTGAGAGGCTCAGGATCCCATGGGATTTTGGTTTTTGCCGCTGGAACTTTGTCCTGTTCATGAGACTTGCCTTCCCACCGCCACAGCCAACCAGGGCACTTCCAGGCAGCCCAGGGCTGCCAGCCCTCAGCACGGGAATGCTGTAGGGATTAGTGCTTTCCCTGACCTGAGCCGCTCACCGAGTCTTATTTTTGTTAGGGAGAGAATGGATTAGGGAGTCCTATTTCTTGGTTGTAATCCTATTTCAAAAAATCCTCGGAATCCCGTGTCCCTGAGCAGGGAGGACCTGCCTCACACTCCTTTCCCAGCTGATATCCCGGGTACCTCTACCCTTCCCGGGGCTTTTGGCACCCCTAGGTACCTGCAGAGTGTGGGAACGCCCTCCTTTCCCTAGGAACCGCACTGGGAGAAGTCTTCCCACACCATGGCTTGGCCGTTGGACTTTTATTTCAGGCTCTGGTTGTGACCCATGTCCAGTCTGAGTGAGGAATGCTGGCCATGCCTCTGGAGTCACTGAGGCATCTCCCACCTTCCCAAAACCTCCCGGATTTTGGGTTTTTTGTCTCCTTGCCAGTCCCTCAGTCTTTTGTCCCAGTCCTCCAGCAGTTGAAGCATCAGAGGAGTGAAGCTGGAGCATCATTCCCCACTCCGGACACCTCTCTGCTCCCTCTCCATCCCTGCCCATCCACCACCACCTTTCTCCAAGCTTTTATCCCAAGTTTCCCTGCAGCACACCCACCCCATGCCTTCCTTGGCATGATGGCTTCTGGAAGGGCTCACATTTCCAGTCATTTGCTCTTTCCAAAGGGCTGGAAAAATTGGGAAATGAGAATGTCTTGTCAGCCACAGGACAAACCACAGCATTGCTGGGATTGCAAACCATTCCATGGGGAGTAGCAGCAATCCCAGGATTGTCCCACAGAACCTTCCCTGGCCTTTCCATGCTTCTGCTGACTTGGGACTGGGACCCACAGCTCCAGGGAGAGGTGAGGAGCTCCAGACATCTCCAAGCCTCTTTCCATGGAATTCCCTTGTTCTTGTTTTAGGCAGGAGGGGGTTACTGGCATTGTTCATCCATGGGAAGGAGTGTTTATCCATGGGAAAGAATGTATATCCATGGGAAGAAGTGTTTTCCAGAGCTCTCCCCCTGTGTGCAGCTGATTTGGTGCTGTTCTGGTGCCCGTTTAGGACAGGACGCTCCCAGATGTTCCCAGAAAGATGAGCTAAAGGCTTCCCGCATCCAAAAGTCCTGGTGGTCCTCGGAATCTGCCAGAAATCCCTGGATGCAGGGCAATTGCCATGCTGGGACTGAGAAGCCCTAAGGAGATGTGAGACCACAGGATTCAGACCCATCCACTGGGATTTGCTTGAGCTCTTGCTGTGGAATGCGAATGTGGCAGGACTGGCCCAGAATTGCCCAAAGCCAGGGAGTTTTCCCCCATCTCAAAGCCCAGTGGATCTTGCCAGCTGCTCTGGGAAATCTCATTTTCCATCTGCCTGGCAATTGGGAGTGTCCCAGTGCAGGGCAGGGAATGCTGAGCCTTTGCAAAGCGCGGTGGCTCCATTCCTGAATCCCATAAATCTCCTGCCGGGCTGCAAGGCAGGTGTGAAATACAGGATGCTCCTCGTGTGTCCTGGAGCTGGGCAGGATTTACTCCACACCAGGCTCTGGATGCACATTTCTTATCTCAGCCCCAAGATTTATGGAGTCCCTGAGATTTATTCCGCCTGTAAAACGCTGTTAAATGCGGGGCTGAGTTGTGCAATGGCCATTGTTTGGGAATGCTTTGTGTCTGCTGGCAGAAAAACGGGCACGGCCCTCCCCGAGCCCACGCGGCTGCCGGGTGGGAAGAGGCACAGGAGGGATGTGAGGAGCCGGCAGCTGCTGCCAGAGGGGTGGAGAGGGGCTGGGAATGCAGCAGCATCCCACCCTGGACCTGCTGGGAAGGGATATGGGCGAGGGGGGTGTCCAAGAAAAGGGGAAAGCATGGAGGGGGCGAGGGGCTGGTGAAAATCCCAGTGCTGGGGCTGCTGGAGCTGCACCTCCATCCCTCCCTGCTCCTGTTGGAGAGGGACTCTTGGACAAGGGGGTACTGAGCCAAGAAATGGGAATTCTGTGGAAAAGGGATGGAAGGAGTGAGGGGCTGGAGAAAATCCCAGTCCTGTGGTGCTGGAGCTGCACCTCCATCCCTCCCTGCTCCTGTTGGAGAGGGACACCTGGGCCAGGGGGTGCCAAGGCAGAGAGGCCAAGGAATGGGGAATTCTGGGGAAAAGGGATGGAGGGAGCGGAGGGCCGACGAGGAGCTCAGCTCGGTGCTCCGTCAGCTCAATTGTGCCGCACAGCAGCCGCCCGCGGGAGGATTCCCGTGGCAGGACGAGGGCAGACGGGCAGTGGGAAGAGCTTCCCGGGGCCAGGCTGCCGCCACGCTGCTCCCCGGGCGGGGCTCGGTCCCTGCCCGGCTCGGCGCTGGCTGGGGGAGGCGGCGCGGGCACTGCCGGCAGAAAAGGCTCTTTTGATGGAAACGAAAATGTTCGCTTTTGAAAAACCTGGAGTCGGGGAACGAGCCTCGGGGTTACCATGGAAACCCACGGCTGAGCCGTGCCGCAGCAGGAGACGCAGCCACGGCGGCTCCGGGCCCGCCGAGGGCTCGGGGACACCCCGGAGCTCACCGGCACCGCCGGGCGCATCCCCGGGCGCGCCGGGAAGGCAACCGCGCGTCCCGTCAGCGCTGGGAAAAGGGATCAGCTGCTGGGAAGGGCTCGGTTGGGCTGCTGGGAGCGGGCTGGGAGGCAGAACCCGGCCGTGCTCCGCAGAGCGGGGGCCACCAGCCCGGCGTAAACAAATCCTGCCGAGTGACAGCAGCGGGAGCGCCGCGGATTGGCTCCCGGCCCTATCTCCGGGAAGATCGATCGGACAAATTAGAGCGGGCAGAACAAGGCGAGAGAGAGCCCTGCAAAGCCCAATTAGCCCAAAGCTAATGAATGTGTTTTTAAACAAACATTATGGCAGCGCTTCAGACGGCGTTAACGCGGCCGCAGAAGTTTCACGAGGGCGGAGGAGCGATTCCTTAGCCCGGAGCAATGGGGTGGGGGGGATCCCAAAACAAGAGCGAGGAGGGAAAACAGCTGCTCGATCCAAGCACAGCTGGGGGAACGCGGGAGCTCTTTGCAGCACACGGCACAGGGGCTGTGCTCCCGCAGGGCTGCGGATCAATAGGCCTGGGGAAAAACAGGGAACAAGGAATGGGGAAGAAAAAAGAGGAAAGTGCATCGCAGCGGCTCACCCACCCCTTCTGGGGAAGAAGCAGACAAAGGGATGCAAAGGCCAACCTTTCTGAAAGGACTCAGCCCCGGAAAGCTGACCCCTGAACAGAGCGGGATCCTTGGGGAAACAATGGCACCGAAACGCGGCGCTGATTGCTCCCGGGACAGCCTGACACAATGCGGGAGCGTTATCCCGGGGCTGAGGGAGACACAGGAAAGCCGGGACCCTGCTGGGCCGTGCAGCCCTGCACACCTCCAGGACACCATCCTGCCTGGCCGGCGGCACACAGCCCGGAGCAGCGGCTGGAAACACCCCCTCCATCAGCCACAGCACCACGGAACATTGCAGCAACGGGAGCACAATCCATTAAAGCCCAATTGGATCCTCCCCGAGAAGAGCTAGCGACCACAGCTCCAGCTCCAGATGTTCAATTACAGACCGAGGGAGGTGTTTGACTGCCTCGGAGATGGAAGAAAAACAAGCTGCATGGAGGAATTGGGAGAAAATCCTCTGACGGCACTGAATCCATGCATGGATCCGTCAGGCTTGGGATAAAAATAAAGAGCCTGCACCGAGGCCCAGGATGAGCACGGAGCAGGCACCAGGAGCAGGGCATTGTACAGGAAATATTTACTGTGGATCTTGGAAAGCTTCCAGCTCACAGCAGCCTTCCAGTGCCTAAAGGATTTCCAGGAGCGTTGGAGAGGAACTTGGGACAAGGGATGGAGGGACAGGACACAGGGAATGGCTTCCCACTGCCAGAGGGCAGGGTTAGATGGGATATTGGGAAGGAATTGTTCCCTGTGAGGGTGGGGAGACCCTGGCACAGGGTGCCCAGAGAAGCTGTGGCTGCCCCTGGATCCCTGGCAGTGTCCCAGGCCAGGCTGGACAGGGCTTGGAGCAGCCTGGGATGGTGGAAGGTGTCCCTGCCAATGGCAGGAATGGCACTGGATGGGCTTTGAGGTCCCTTCCAACCCAAACCATTCTGTGATCCTGTGATTTCCCCAGACTTCCCTGGCTCCTGCCATGTGATTCACAGACAATTCCCACAAGGGTTTTTGTGTTTTTTGCTCAGCGCAACTCGGCAAATTTTTCTCCCAAGAATTTGCCGAGGCTTTTAGCACTGACACACTTTTCCAGACTGAGAGTGGAGTCTGTGGCTGGGGAAGGAGGATCCTGGAATCGCCCCATGCTGGTGGCCCAGGCTGTGAGCCCAAGCATGGAGAAGGCATCTGAGCCCTTGCTGGGAGCCCTCTGTCCCTCCTTAACCCAGCAAGGCCTTGTTTATCTCTGGAAAAGCAGCTGGAGGAGCTCCAGGAGGGATTTCACTGCCCATTGATGGGGTACTGTGTTGGATGGGCCGCAGTCCTGCAGCCTGGATGTGATGGACACAGGGAATGCTGGATCCAGCCCCGATCCTGCAGCCTAAGCCTGAAGTCCCCTGGGGTCAGTCCCTGCTCAAACCAGGTCAGTGTTGGAGACACCTCTGGCTCTTGGCTCTCCTTCCCTCCTGATGATCCTTGTCTGGTGTACAGGACCACTCAGCTCCCAGAAATCCCATTTTGGGGTCATGCCTTCACTTCCTGGGGCATGGAAGCCCCAGAAATCCCATTTTTTGGGTGACGTCCCCAATTCCTGGTGCCCAGGACAACCCAAGCCCCAGAAATCCCATTTTTGGGCCATGTCTCCACTCCCAAGCTCCCTGCCAGGAGACCAAGGATAAAATCCCAGCTCCAGGCACTGCCAGCACAGGCACCCACCCCCAGTCTTGGGACAGCTTCTCCTTGTTCCCAAATCTGCCGGTGCCAGGCAGCCCTGGGATCCCATCCCACCCAGCCCGTGTCCAGCTGGGATCCACAGGAGTGGGAGCGCCAGGAGGAGGTGTCCCCCACCTCGGTCTTGTTCCTGCCCGATCCAGAGGAGCTGTCAGGCACTTAATTGGAGCCAGTGCGATGCTGCCGCTGAAGGCGATTAGCAGGGTTTTAGCTGAATGCTCCCCGTTTGGGATAACTGATGGGAGCAGGCTGCGAGGGAGGCAGCAGGAAGCCCTGGGAAGGAGGATTTGTGCTCTGGCTGCTGTGGGGGAGTGCGATCCCACGCTGTTCCTCGCCGGCTTTCTCTGAGCGTCTTATTCATCTCCTTCCCTCCTGCTCCGGAGCGATGGCCCAGGCGGAGCAGGAAGCAGCTGGGGCCTGGATTACCTGGGACAATTCCGTGTCCTGACAAAGCCCAGCGACTCTGGAAGGAGCAGGAAGGAAGCAGCACAATGGCCCGGGCTGGACGAAGGGTCCGGGCAGGAAGACACCCCTCCCTCCTTCCCATCCCTCGCCGCGTCTGGGGGCCTTCTCCAAGCAGCCCCTTCCCTTGGCTGCTGGCCACGCTGCAGGAGCAGGATAGGAACCTCATGCTCCTCATTTCCCTGTGCTCCAGGTGCTGCAGGATTCCAGCCCTGGAAGCACAGGTGAGCAGCTCAGCTCGGGGCTCCCCAAGGAGATGCTGTTCCATGAGCAGGAAGGACCGGAGCTGATCCTGCAGGAAGCGCCTTGGCTGGGACTGGGAGAGACACAGGAGCAAGTGGTGGTGGTGCCCTGGATGGGCTGTGTGTGGCGTGGCAGTGCCACACGGGTGGCATTGTCCCCTCTGAGCTGCTCAGCCCATGGAGGGTGACAAGGAGGAAGAACAAAGCGCTCCAGGATAAGCACAGGGGAGGTTTGGATTGGCTGTTAGGAAAAATTCCTTCTCCAGAAGGTTTACCCAGCACTGGAACAGGCTGCGCAGGGAGTTCAAAGCCCTGTGGATGTGGCACGTGGGGACACGGGTTAGTGGTGGCCTTGGCAGTGCTGCGGGAATGGTTGGAATGGTTGATCCTGAAGGTTTTTCCCAACCTGACCAATTCCATGTCCCCCTGCTGCAGCCCAGCTGGACTCCACCTGAGACCCCTCCTGTAGTGGGCACTGCAGTCCCCACCCGCCTGTCACTGGCCCTTCCCAGGTGGCCTCTTCCACCTGCTCCATCTCATCCTCCCTCTTTTGTTCCTCCCTCTCCCTCTCTTCCTCCAAGCCGCCCCCAGGGGTCTCTCCCTCTGCTCTGCTCAGGTGATTACTCCTCAAATTCCCTCTTAAACACTGGCAAAGCCTCCCAAGGAAATGCAGCACTCCAGGCAGGGAGCCTACTCACCTCCGCCCAGGTTCCCTCCTTCCCCTTCCTCCCCTCAGCCCCCAGGCGCTGCAGAGCTGGGAATTCAGGTGTTTGCCTGGATGGCTCCCAATAAGGAGAATCAAATGGGAACAGAGCACAAAAGGCACCTGGGGAGAAAGAAAAGCTCCTGATGCATTGCTAAGAGGGCTGAGGGGGGAATAGTGCCTGCCTGAGTGGAAGGAAGGAGCAGGGAAGCAGCAGGATTCCAGCAGGATCCACCCGCTCCGTGTCAGCACGAGGGGGCAGTGGGAAGCGATGGATCCAGGGGTGGTCTCCCAACATCCATGCGAGCAGCCCCTGGCCCGGCCTGCCCCTGCCTTGGGACACACAGGCAGCCTGTGGTGAGCAGAGCTGCTGCTGCTGCCTGTGGGAATCTCCAATTGCTTCCTGAAGCACGCTCGGATAAATGGCACCGTGGGAATTCAGAGCGGGAACCCGGGGACAAGCTCAGCGCGGCTCTCAAAGGCTTGGCTTTGCCGGGATCGGCGCTGGAGGACTCCAAGGACGTGTCATTATCCTCTGTGGAGAGCCAGCAGAGATTTGCTGGGATTTGTCCATCCTTTCAGGCTCGCTTTCCCCCGGGACAGCTCTGGCCACTGTTTCCTGTTCGGAGCCGGAGCGGAGGACGAGCCAGGGACACCACAGATCAACCCCGCTGCGCTGCCCTGGAGCCTTTGCTGGGGAAGGATGGCAGTGCCAGGCTGCCCTTCCCACCCCATCACGCCTTGCTGGGGTTTCCAATCCGAGATCCTGAGCACTCACATCCAACTCCTCTGGCAGCGCCCTGAGCCTGCAGAAGGGACTCTTCCAACGAAGCGTCCAGTGCTCCGAGCTGCTCAGTCACAGCAGAGGTCACTTCATTCCTGGCCCTGTCCTCAACCTCCTCCAGCCCAGTGCCACCCCAGCCCCTTCCCAGCTCTGCTTTCCATCCTCTCCTCCCTTCCCTGTGCTCCTGGATGGACCAGCTGCTGCTCCTCTCTCCCACAGCCTGCTCTGACATCCCAGCATTATTTCATGTCTGTTTTGCTTCCAGGAACTGCAGTTGGTGGCTGGAGATGGGGAGCGAACCACGTGAGCAGCAGCAGCAGCAGCAGCAGCAGCAGCAGCAGCAGCAGCATCCCCACGGGTCCCTGGTAGGCGTTCAGCCCCTTCCCTGGTGCTCCAGGGACCTTGGGAGCAAGAGGCAGCCAGGCTTGGTGCATCCTGTCTTCCAAGGGTTAACGCCTGCTGCAGAGCCCATGATTCCTCCCTCATGGCATTTCCCATCCCTCTGCCTGGACAGCACTTGGAGTGGAGTGGATGCCCTGGAAGACCTGATCCCGCTGTCCATGAGCTCAGGATCCGGGAGGGGAAGCAGAGGGAGGACCAGGAGCATCGTTTTCCCAGTCCAACAGCCCTGAATGTACAGGCAGATTAATTTAGCATGAACGGAACGCTCTGACAACACAAATGCCCTGCAGCGACAGGGACCAGGCGCTGCTCGGGCTCCGAGGCCGGGATTTGGTTGGGAGCAGGAATGCTGAGGCAGAGCAGTGCTGCCCTGGCTTTGGGTGCTGCAGTGCCCCCAGCTCTGGGACTGCCCGGGAAGCGGCAGGGATGCAGGAGGCGGGAAGGGTCACCCGGGGAGCCTGGGAGAGGGGCTGCAGGCGGTCCCTGGTGGCAGCTGAGCGCGGAAATGGGAGGCAGGAGGAGAGGGATGCTGCCAAGAGCTGTCCCAGCATCCCTGACACGGGCGGAGGGGACAAATCCCGGCTCATCCATCCTGCGGGAGCCGGGCCAGGAGAGCGGCAGGAGCAGGGTGCGGGCTCTGCCCCGGGGACACCGCACAGCCTCACCCTGCCAGGGGCAGCTCCGGCTCCGCGGGGTGGAGAGCCGGAGAAAATCCTTGTGCTGGAAAATAATCAGCCCAAACCGCAGGCTCTGTGCGGGGGCAAGGGAACGATGTGACAGCGAGAAAACAGCGCTGCAAACCAACGGCACCGGCTGGCAGCACGGAATCCGAGCGGGATCAGCCCGGGGCTGAGGCAGCAGCACCGCCGGGGTCAGGGTGCCAGGCTGAGTCATAGCTCAGCTCCACTTTGCTGAGCTCGCTGAGGCTTGGCCGTGCCGCAGCAGCGGCTGGAAAGGGTCACTGGAGGTCCAGGCATGTGAGAGAGAGAAACTGACAGGCTGGGAGAGATGGTGAGGAGCAGCCTGGGGAAGGGAAGGCTCCAGGGAGAACTCAGAGCCCTTTCCAGGGCCTGAAGGGGCTCCAGGAGACCTGGAGAGGGACTGGGGACAAGGGATGGAGGGACAGGACACAGGGAATGGCTTCCCAATGCCAGAGGGCAGGGGCAGATTGGGTATCAGGAATAAATTCCTGGCTGGGAGGATGGGGAGGCCCTGGCCCAGGGTGCCCAGAGAAGCTGTGGCTGCCCCTGGATCCCTGGAAGTGTCCAAGGCCAGGTTGGACAGGGCTTGAAGCCGCCTGGGATGGTGGGAGATGTCCCTGCCCATGGCAGGGGTGGGACTGGATGAGTTTTAAGGTCCCTTCCCATCCAAACCATTCTGGGATTCCATGAATTCTCCAGCACACGGAGACTCAGGGATCAACATAGAGGGTGCTGTGGAAGATTATTAGGGAAGGAGTCAGGAACATCACAGCTGCTGCTTCCAGCCCTGGAAATGTTGCCTGTGGGATGCTGAGGAGGGCTGGGAGAAGGATCCCTCTCCACCTCTGGTGTTCCTTCCGCCCTTGTGCATCCTGTGACATCCCCTGCCCCTCGGGGACCTCTGTCCTGAGGCAGCACAGCCACGTCACACTCCAGTGATCTTTGAGCACATCCCTGTTCGCTGTGTGAGAGCAATTCCTCGTGGGAATTCCCTCCCAGCTGCTCCGGAGGCTCCAAACAGGGACAGCATCAGCCCCACAAGGGCAGTGCCACCAGCAGTGGAGCTGCACAGGGGGCAGGGTCCCCTGGGTGTCCCCTTGGGTCACTCACAGTCACAGCTGTGGAGTTAAAAGGATTCAAATCCAGATAAAAATATTGGAAAAGCTGGAAGCTGCTGGGCTCTGTCAGCCAGGCCCTTGGGAGAGGAGAAGGCTGGTTTCTGTCAGTAGAGCTCCACCCTTCCCTGGTTCTGCCCCAGTTCTGGGTATCCCAGAATCCCAGCATGGTTTGGGTGGAAAGGGACCTTGGAGATCATCCAACTCCACCCCTGCCATAGGCAGGGACACCTCCCACCATCCCAGGCTGCTCCAAGCCCTGTCCAGCCTGGCCTTGGACACTGCCAGGGATCCAGGGGCAGCCACAGC
>VZRN01006002.1:95672-134838 GCA_013397935.1 Dasyornis broadbenti
CTCCTCTGGACTCTCTCCAGCAGCTCCAGCTCCTTCCTGTGCTGGGCCCCAGGGCTGGGGCAGCTCTGCAGGTGGGGTCTCACCTGAGCGGGGCACAGGGACAGGTTTATTAAGGTCCCCTCTCTGCTCAAGGCTGAACAGATTCCTCAGGCCACTCCTCATCAGAGAGATGCTCCACACCATTTTTGATCCTATTTTTCCCATTGCCCAGGAGAGGAATTTCCTTTTTGACCCTTCACAAGGTATTTTCCCTACGAGTCTCCAGTGAGGGACATTGCCCAAAAGTGTTTTGAAAATCCCAACAGATCCTATTGACCAGATCCCCCTGTGCCTGTATTGATCCGTTCGGTGAACATTCGTGGATTTCTGATGCACAACTTCCTTCCCCAGAAAGTGAAGTAACTTTTTCCTATTGGAACCTATTTATGCATTTACCCCCCAGCTCCATTTCTATTTTCCTGACACCAAGTCTGACCCACTGCTCTGTAAGGCTCCACACCCCATTTAATCCTTAAAAAAAACCCACACAAACCCCTCGGGCCGCATTTGATCCCTTCCCTCCCTTTGTTACCGAGCCCATTTCCAGCAGTAAGTTTAATATCCAGAGATGGGAAATATCATCTTTTCTTTCTGTACCATTTTGTAGGTGAATCTCCCTGGTTCTGGCAATTAGTTCCCATTCACGCCGTCAATTTGCTCTAAATTCTCTCTCCTAATGGCACTTCCATCTGAATCAATTCCTTTGATTCCCTAATATCAACCTGGAGTGTTACCTGAGGCTCAGCCAGCCTTGGGGAACCCACAGCCCCATTTTCTCCCGCTTCCCCCTCTCTCTTTCATTTCCTTCCCGACTCTCCAGCTGAGTTCTTCCCCCTCCCTCTCTCCCTGGGCCTGGGTTTGTCTCCTGCCAGCCCCGGTATCTTCCCGGGATTTACAGCCTGGCTGTGTTCTCAATTAGCAGGTTCCTTCCAGCTCTTATGGCTTCCAAGTCACAACATTTTCCAGGCTGTGGCAACATGTTAGAGGCTGCAGATATAAAACAGGTATTAACTGCACTGAGATCTCCTCAGCCTCAGCATTCCCGGCTCCTGGGGAGCTCTCCAAAGGCTCCACAGCACTTGGAGGCAGAAGTGGCTTCAGACCATGCTCTTGAAATAACTTTTCCTGGTGCATCCCAGGGAACAAAATCTTCCCTGCCTTTTCCCCTACCTTAGATACTCCTCTTGCCTGCAGTTGGAAATAAATGTCCTTCCAACCCCTCCCCTGCTTTTGCCTCCTCCTCCTCCAGCTCCTCAGGAGTTGGGCAAGGCTGGAAAGCCCTCCCTGGTCAGATTTACCCCTTTCCCAGGAAAAATCCCCTCTGGGATAAGGCAGAGCATGGTGGGAGTGGGTGAGGAATGACCACCCAGGAGACATCCCTGCTGAGCTGGGATGAAACATCCTGGAGCAAGGGATGGCTTCCAGAGGGTGGTTTGGGATCTCAGGCTGGAATTTTGGGCATCCAGGACACTCTTTCACAGCCTCCCAGGGGGACACTGCTGGGATGGCTCCGGCTGGGATCCCTGGGCTGGAACATCAGGGCACTCACTGGGCTGCAGTGGGGCAGGTTCAGCTTGGAAAGGCATCCCTGGGGCTCTCCCCACTCTGGGAATTCGGTGCTGACCGTGAGCAGAGCTCTGGATCTCCCTGCAGCTCTGCCGGGCTGACTCCTGAGCGCAGCTCTGCTCCTGCTGCCTCTCTCCCTCCGCTCTCCCTGCCCAGCTTTATTAGTTCAGGAAATGAAGCCGAACATCCCTTAGGAAAAGCCTGTAAACTCTGCCTGACTCACTCAACTTCCTCTGCAGGAATCGGGGCTGGCAAGGCCGGGCGAGGCTTGATGGAGCATTTTGAGAGGCAGGAGATAAATGCCTGGGAAGATAACAGCGAGCTCTTGGCTGTGATGGGAAAAGAGTCGCTCCTGAGAGTCCATTCACACCTGAGGTGGGGCTGGAGCTTGTTTGTGACCCTGGAATTGCAAAGCAAACACGGTGGGAAGGCCTGGGAAGCAGCAGAAGCTCAGCCAAGCTCAGTGCAGGGCTGGCCCTCAGGAGGACAGGTGAGCCAGTGACCACGAGAAATCCTCCCCTTCTCCCTTCAAGCTCCGCTTAAAGCCAAATGTGACAAAATTCAGGAGTTTTGACCCACAGAAAAGCCAAAACCAACTGATCCCGAGATCGTAAATACAATTAGGGAAGTATTGATGGACATGAGTCCCAGCCAGCCTGAGGAGAGGGGGTCAGGACATCACAGAAATGGGAATTCCCTCCTTCCTGGAGGAGCACCTTGGCAAGGTGGGTGACAGCAGCACGCAGCTGGAGCTGGTGGCTTTGCCGAAGCCATTCGGCCATCAGGAATGCGAGGGAATGTCTCTGGGTGTTCGCTCCGCTCCCAAGGCGCTCCAAAGAATAATGGCACTGATCTTGGAGGCTTTTCAAGCAGCTGAAATTAGAATGAATGCTGTTTTTAATTTGGACTAACGAGCTTAAAGAGCAAAATGAAAGACTCGCAGCAATTTTGCAGAGTCAAGACACTTAACACGAAACCGGGGAACATCAGAATGTGATCTTTGCAATGTTTCCCATCTGATCTGCAGAAAGAGCAAACAAGCCCCAGTGTTTGAGTCAGATTAAATGGTTAATTATTACTGCTATTGTTGAACTCTGACAGTGTGGCAAATCAGTGATGGATGGCAGAGAAATAAAGCCGGGCTGGCTGGGAGCAGCCTGCGATGCTCGGGGGAGCTCAGCCAGCAGCGGGGACTCGCAGCATCACAGCTGGATTTATCAGTGCCATCCGCTGCTCCTGATGGGACACGGGGACCTTTGCAATGGACCTGACCGGAGCAAAATGATGGCCTGGGGGCCAGGCACGGGGTGAGTGTTAATAAAAACCCCAGCCACCAGAAATACCCACATTTATTGTGACGCTCCCTGCTCAGCGGAGCTCTGTCTGTGGCAGAGAAACCCCCGAGGGATTTGCTGGGGGCTGCCATTGTCCCCTGAGCAGCCACTCTGGCACTGAGTTAAAATTAAAACACCTCCTGCCTCGCCACGGCACACTTCAAGGTTTGTTGGGAGAGCATCTGGCCATTTGATCGAAAAAAAAATGTGCAATTACAATAGCGGCGAGGTGCAAAAAGGAAAATAAACGTCCCCAGCTGTGTCACAAAGGCTGTTGATGTGACAGCCCCTGTGCCAGCTCCTGATTTCTGGAGAGCCAGGTCTGTGCAGCTGCTGCTTGAACTCCATCCCACAATGGGAAAAATAAAGGGCTCGGGGAGGGCTTGGGGACGATGCTGCCCACGGAGGGGACATCAGGTGCTGAGCTGTAGGTAAGAAATTCCTCTTTCTGCACACAAACAGCTTCCAGCTGGCTCTGCTGGGCTGCGGCTGAGCAGTTTTTGGTGTCATCGTGTGGCACACAGTGTCACAGTGCCTCTCTCAACGGGATCATCCCCTTGGATGATGGTCCCAGACTGCTCCAGGGGGAAATGTAATTGTTCTTTCTGTGGAGCCTGAGTTAGGAACACCCAACACTTTCCACCACAGGGTTTGATGGTGCCTCTCACCACCTTTCAGTGGAGGTCTCTGGTTTAATTTATTGCAAAGAAAACCTTTAAAATAAACCTCAGTGTTTCAGGTGGAACCAACATTCCAAGCGTTTTCCGGTTCGCCAGGACAGTGGTGCTGGGGTGAGATGAACTTCCCAGTTTGGGGAGCTTGGGTAACTCCCTGATGACCTCCCAAAGGCTCCCTGGGATGTGTTAACCAGCCTGAGCCAGGCCAGGACACCCAAGGAATCCCCTCTGGCATTTTTGTCGGGATGGGGAGGAGGCACATCCTGATTTCTTCTGACAAGTGTCCGAGTGTGGCTGAAAATCCCTCCCTTCCCTCTGAGCTCCATTCACATCCCTCATCCTTCCCTCACTCCTGAACTCCACAACCTCTTCCCTCTTTCAAACACTCCCCAGGAGCCAGAGAGTGCCTGGGCCTGGAGGAGAGGGAGTGATGTGCCTGGAGCTGGGGCACTTCCCACTTTTGGAAGGGGCAGCTCCGAGTGGGGACCACGCCCGTTCCACCTTGAGGTGCTGCCAGGCTGATACAGAAGCAGCTCCATCCTCCCTGGAATCGCTCTTTCCCTCATTCCCAAGCCCTCCTCCAGCCAGGAGCAGGCAGAGGAGCCTCCTTCCTGCTCACATCCTGCTGGGAGAAGGCATCAAGGTGAGGATGGGGAGCCAGGTGGGATCTGCCGGGCTCTCAGGGCCAGCAGGGCGGGGAGGCTTGAAACAATCCAATTTAGCCGGTGCTGCTCCCAGGGACATGAATAATGGGAAGTTGATGCTAAACTGGAGCCATAATTTTCATCCCAGTGCAAACAGATCCAAATTGTGATAAAAGGTTTTCATCTGCCGAGGCTTGGAGAGGCCCCCGCGCTCTGATTTACGGCGCCTCTTAATGTCGCATCTGACAGCACTTTGCAAACAAAATGTTCTGCCCATAAACTTGCAGAGAGGGACTTGGGGAGGCTGGGGGAGGGCAGGGGGGAGGGAAGGGTGAGGGGNCCCCCCAGGGCAGCGGGAGTGGCTGTGGGAAGGCAGGAGGAAGGTGAGGCTGTAGGCGAAGCAGCCGGCCTTGGGAAGCTCCAAGGAAAGCAGCCATCCCCTCCTGCCAGCATCATGGGATGTCCAAGTGGCAATAATCTGGGGCATCCCCACCCCGGAGGGGAGCCAGTGCTGCCTCCTGCTCTCCCAGGTCAACAGGAGCAGGGAATTGGCAGCTCTGGTTGGGGCATCCATGGCTCGGCAGGGCCACGCTGCCTTTCTCTGCCCCCTCCCCTCCTCCCACGGGAACTGTGCACTCAGCAGGTCTCCTTGGGAGCCAGGTCCATGCTGGAATTCTGTCAGAAGAGCCTGTTCATCCTGGCTCATGGCTTCTCCCTCTCCCCAGACTCTGTGACCAAGCCCAGGAGGTTTTGTTCTGCTCTCCCTTGATGTTTCCATCCCCTTCCCTTCCTCTCTGCCGTGGGCAGAACTTCCTGCCACAGGCACATCCATCCCCGTGCATCCATCCCTGCCCCTGCTGCCTTCCCCTCCTCCTGCCGGGGAGCCTGACCCCGATCCCAGAGCAGGGAGCCACATCCCCATGGAAAAGCTCTCCAGAGCACATGGGAGAGATCCCAGAGTGCAGCAGCAGAGGTGTTCCTCGTGCCTGTGCGGTGCCAGCCGGGATAGAGCCGCTCCCAGCCCGTGTGAGCTGCTCCAGCACCGGGAACGGAGCCTGGCAGGAATGCCGCGTTCTTTGGGAAGCGTGGTGAGGAAGCAGGAGCTGCAGGCTGATGGATCACAGCCCCCGGGCTCCGAGCGCGCGGATCTGCTGCAGTTTGCACCAGTGGAAGCTTTCTCAGCCTGCTTGGCTCCCTTCCCGGAGATAATGAGCTGCAGTAATTGAGCCCGGAGGTCAGGAATGTGCGGCTCGCTGCTGCCAGAGAGGAGAGGGCACTGTCTTGTGCGCAGGGAAGCTTGGCGGAGGTGATGGCGCGTCTCCATGGATATTGGGATGTCCAGCAGCGGGGGCGGCGCTGCGAGGACTGGGAAATCTGGGAAGAGCAGCGCCAGGCAAACAGGGCTGGAGTGAACACTCAGGGTGTGCTCAGGTGTTGCCTGGACGAGCCCCAGTGAGGGCAGAGCCAGGTGGGGTCTCACCCGAGGGGGCAGAGGGGCAGAATCCCCCCTTCCCCTGCTGCCCACGCTGGGGGCTCAGCCCAGGATCCATTTGGACTGGGCAGAGAAAGGATGGGACCAGCCCCGAGGAGAAGGACATGGGGACATTGGTGACAAGAAGCTCAACATGACCTAGGATTGTGTCCAGGTGGGAAAGGAATGATGATCCCAAATGCTGAGGTCCTTCTCTTTCTCTTCTCTTTCTCTATCAGGCAACCCTGTGTGGGAAACAGGAGTCCTGAGACCACAAAACCTGTCCAGGTTTAGGGGTACCTTGGCAGGGTC
Source organism: Dasyornis broadbenti (assembly GCA_013397935.1). Lineage (NCBI taxonomy): Eukaryota > Metazoa > Chordata > Aves > Passeriformes > Dasyornithidae > Dasyornis > Dasyornis broadbenti. Next base: position 101,716 of record VZRN01006002.1, read on the forward strand.
CCTGCTGCAGCCCTGGCTGAGCTGGAAATGTCTGGAAAACCAGGGATTGATTTCAGGCACTGGAGCTTTTAACAGCCCTTGGCTTGCTCCAAAAAACACGTATCCATCAGGACAGAGGGAAAGCTGGGATAAGGAAAAGCACAAGATGTGCCCTCAAACCCACGCGAGAGCTGGAGGAGCTGCTGAGCACATGGAGCTTTTCCCCTCGTTGCCAGGGCCCGGGAATGCTCCAGCTGTTGTCAGAGCAACAGCAGCTCCTGGGCAGCTTCTCCTGGCAGTGGAGTTCTGCTCCGAACCTCAGCAACAGCTCCGAGTCCTTCCAGGACCATAAAGCACCTCTGGAGCTGCCCCCAGGGAGAGAGCTCCTGGCAGGGAGCACCAGGCAGGACAAACAACGCCATTCCTCAGTTAATTCCCACTATAAACCACGCTGGGATAGCACAGGGCAGATCCCAGATTCGATATCCCGTCCTCCTGCCACCGCGGGCAGGGAGATTTTGCTCCCTTGATGCTCAGCAGCCCTCAGGTGGCAAGGAAAGCCCCCATGGCACTGGGGCACAACCAGGACCTGGGCTGGCACAAAGAGCGCAGCAAAACCAGATGCGGGCGTGGAAAACCCCAAAATGAAATGAAGAATTAATTGAAGATAACCTGCAGCCCTAAATGGGAAGAGCAACCAGTCTGCAGTGGTTTGGGGTCCTAAAGAAAGCCAGGCATGAATAGCAGAGGTCGGGGCTGATGGGTTTCCACATTCCCAGTGAGCCAGACAGGGCTCCAGGGAGCGGGGAGCAGCGTGGGGAGCTGCCAGCCCTCCTCTGCTGGGAAAAAAAGGACAAAAACCAGCTGGGTTTTGGGGTAAAGCCCTGGCTCCTGCAGCCTGAATGGGAACTGCTGCCTCAGCGGGGTCCTGCCCTGTTCTTCCCCAGTGCCCTGTGTGGTGCTGGATCAAACTCCCCGAGCTCTGAGGAGGGTGGGCAGAGGCAGCCCCTGCTTCTGCCAAGGTGAGGGCTCAGCACAGCCCAAATCCCCCATGCGTTTCCATCCAAGGAAATTCCCAATCCACCTGCTCCCGGAGCTGCTGGTGGGGAGGGCTGAGTGGAGAGCCCTGGCGCTCTGCCGAGCCCGGGGCCATCCCAGCCCCGCTCCTTCCTGAGCTGCACAATAGCTCCCCACAGCAGCTCTTCCTCTGCCCCGCCGGGACAGCCCTGCAGTCTTTTCAGGAGCTGCTTCCAAATGAATTTCCCAGGTTTTTACCACAATTGCTCCCCCACCTCGCCCCCTCATTCCCTCCTTCCCGCTGCCTGACTCCAGCACTCCCCAGCCCGCCCAGCACCGAGGTTTTCCCTCTCTCCAGCCGCAGTTTAAGGACAGGCAGAGGGTTTTTTGCTGCCTTTTGGTTGCTGCTCGGTGTGAGAATTCCGTGTTCATAAAGCCCCTGGGAACCCCTGCTCTGCTGGGCTCTGCTGGCTCCTTGATTAGAAAGAGCTCCTTTATCCCTGCCGTGCCAAACCAGCCAAATTCACCATTCCCGTCTCCTCCCTCCCGGGAATGCCTGGGGGTCCCCGCCACACTCGGAGAGCCTTTGGAAATGCTTCAATTCCAGCAGCCAGACTGACGCTTCCCTCGGCGGGGTCACCGCTCCCACCAAGAGTTATTAGAGTGCCTTTCTCTGGCCTTGAAAGCTCTCTCGTATAATGTTCCGTCTGTTTGTGTTCAGGAAGGATTTTCTATGGATTTGCTGCTGCCGGGGCTCTTTCTGTGTGGGTTTCTCCCTGGAGTGGGGCTCACGGTGCCCTTTGGTCCTGCCCCTGCCTGGAGAGATCTCTGAGAGGCTCTGGGGCAGGGAATCTGAGAGGAAAAAATCAACAGCACTGATTTTCCAGGGTCCAAGATTCCCTGGAGGATGGGTCAGGGCTCCTTCCAGGGATTTCAGGACAAACAGGCACCGATTCCAGCAGCTCAAACTGCAGCCTGACCCCCGTGCCAGGGGTGTTCCCATCCCTGTTGGACTCGTGGGGTTCCCTGTGAGATTTGTACCCAAGTCTGCAAATTCCTGCCCCAAAGGGCTGAGTATCCCTGCTCCACCTGAGCTTTTCCCACCCTGCCTCATCCCACTCGGAAAGCAGCTCCTGCTCTTTGTTCCCTCTGCTTTCCACAGCCAGGAGCAGATTCCTGCTCTTCCCTCTCCACAGATCAGCCAGTTTTCCCAAGAAATCTCCCAGGATCCCACAGCAAGGACAAGGCACCCAGTGGATCCAGGGAAGCGGTGGCAGGCGCTGTCTCCAGCAGGACAATCCAGGTTTGCCACTTCCATCCAAGACCCTGCTGGTGCCATCTCAGCTGCATCTCCCAAGCTTTTGTCTGACCCATCTCCACACTCCAGACAAAGTCCTGCCCTATTCCTGGGAGACATCCCTTTCCTGGCAGATCCCTGGGAGCACAAGGGGATGGTTTACGGCCCAAAGAACGCAGGATTTTCTCCTGCCTCAGCCAATTGTGTGATCCCAACCAAGGGTGGCCCCAGGGACCTCGTCTGATCCATTTCCAGATCTCACCCTCCTCTGATCCCTGCTAAATCCACATCCTCGGGCGTTCCTTGTGGCCACGGGTCCCTCCAGCTCTGCTTTTGCTGTACATAGGAAACTGTTTCCTTTTATCTGCTTTAATTAGGAGCTGTCTGCTTTCCTGCTCCAGCACTTTCCTTTCCACTTGGAGAGAAGGGGAACAGGGGACAGGCAGTTCATGGCACCAGGGATGGACAGGACTCACCTGAGCAGGTACCTGCACCACATCCCTACCCAGCACGTCCTCACCACACAAAGCGATCCCAGTCATGGAATCATGGAATGGGTTGTGTTGGAAGGGACATTAAAGCTCATCCCATTCCACCCCTGCCAGAGCAGGGACACCTCCCACCATCCCAGGCTGCTCCAAGCCCTGTCCAGCCTGGTCTTGGACACTGCCAGGGATCCAGGAGCAGCCACAGCTTCTCTGGGCACCCTGGGCCAGGGCCTCCCCACCCTCACAGGAAACAATTCCTTCCCAATCTCCCATCTATCCCTGCCCTCTGGCAGTGGGAAGCCATTCCCTGTCTCCTGTCCCTCCATCCCTTGTCCCCAGTCTCTCTCCATCTTTCCTGTCAGCTCCTCCAGGCACTGCAAGGCCACAATGAGGTCACCCCAAAGCTTCTCCTCTCCAGGCAGAAAAATCCCAACTCTCCCAGCCTTTCCTCCCAGCAGAGCTGCTCCATCCCTCTGCTCATCCTGGTGCCTCCTCTGGACTCTCTCCAGCAGCTCCAGCTCCTTCCTGTGCTGGGCCCCAGGGCTGGGGCAGCTCTGCAGGTGGGGTCTCACCTGAACAGGACAATTCCTCTCCAGTTCCCTGCAGGCCAAGTCCCTGGAATGCAGCACCTCCATCCCCCTGGTGCAGGCTGCTTCCCAGCATTCCCACATTCACACTCTTGGGTCATTGTCCTTGTGCTTCTCCAGGCTTGAATTCCCTTCCTGATCCATGTACTGTACCCGGTCACTGTTGCCCTTCCCCGTGTGACCAACCAAGGCTTTCTCCCCCAGCTTTGTGCTCCCACCACCAGGCAAAATCTGTCAGATCCTCCTGAGCACGGGAGAAAACATTCAGCCTTGGGAAGGCAGGCAGTGCCTCTGGAAAGAGGGACACGTGGGATAGGAGTGCGGGAGAGCTCCTCCATTAGCTCAGAGCCCGCAGGAAAATCAATCCCCCGGTATTGAGTTCCACTCTGCAGGTGTGGATACCGTGCCATGATTCCCGGAAAAAGCTCCTGCCCTGCCTGGCTGTGCCCAGGGTGTGAGTGTCAGCAGGGATGAGCTCAGACACCTGAGCTGAGATGTTCCCACTTGGCTCCGGATGTCCGTGGAGCTCTTCTCACCACTCATTCCCATTTCATTCGCACTCTCTGCAGAGGAAAATAAACTTCCAGGCACAACATGTCGCACAGAGTCTGGCACACAGCCCTGAGCTGCTGCAGGAGCAGCCCAGGGTGATTAACGGGGTGAAGATCCTACCGCTGGCCCGATGAGTCTGACCTGTGTCTGGTTTCATCTTCTCAGGGAGAGAATTTTGCAAGGAGGCCCAGTGGCACAAAAAGCTGCTGCACGAAGGCTGCATCCCTGGGAGCTGGGAGCTCTCCTTCCTCAGTGGAGAAGAGAGCAAATAGCTGAAAAAAATCTGGGACGGCTGGAAGGAGTTCCAGCTCTGTCAAGGGGCTTTCCAGGAGACACAGAGCAATGCCCTGCAGCCAGGAAGGGTCAGAGCCAGTTGCCTGGAAGCAGCAGCTCTGCCCAGGGCTCAGATGTTTAGGCAGAGTTTCAAGTGCAGCCTCCAAGTGCCCAGTGATGGTTGGAAAACGGGTGAGGAGCTGACCCCCGACACACCTCCCTGGAAGCAGGAGGATCCGTGGAAACGGAGAGGAGCCAACATGGCGCGGCCCACCTGGCACTGCGTGAGGGCTGAGGGGCCTGGAGAGCTGGAGCTCACCGCCCAGAGAGAGGATGAAGCAGGCAGGGGATGAAGAGGAGGGATGAAGCAGACAAGAGGTGAGGCTGTCAGGGGTATGAAGAGAGAGGGAAACGAGGAAGGGAAATGAGGAAAGGTAGGGATGTGAGGCAGACACAGCGATGAAGAGGCAGAGGATGAAGCGGAAAAGGAATGAAGCAGGCAGGGGATGAAGAGGCAAGGAATGAGCCAGGTTGATTTTAGTCCAAGCAGCCAAGCCCTGCTGCCGCTGGAGAAGTGTCCCTGGACTGATTTCTCCAGGCTGGCCTGCATCCCTGCGAGCTGCCTGGGACAGAGGATGGCCTGCAGGGGCTGGAACGCACAGGGGAGGAGCTCCAGCAGGACCCTGGGTCACTGAGGGTGGCACAGAGGGTGGCACAGCCAGGTCCCAGCGAGGAGCAGCCAAAGGCGAGGGGGAAGCAGGCACAGGGAGAAGAGCAGGCCCTTGGAGAGGCCGTGGGATGTGCTGGGAGCTGGAGCCCGGCCGTGCAGGGACATGGGGACCCCCACAGGCTGTGCACACCCATGTCCCTCACGGCCCATCCCAGGGGCTGCTCATGTGATTAATGGCCCCTCTGGACAGCTGGAGAAATTGGGAGAGTCGGCAGCGCAAGAGCAGAGATTGGCAATCATGTGAAAAATAAGGAGAAGGGTTCAGTGAAAGCCTGGCACTGTGAAATGAGCGGAATTAATTCAAAGGCAGCCAGGCCACAGTGTCAGCAGTGTCAGCAGTGTCACGGGCAGGCAGTGCCCTGCTTGGGGAGAGAGCAGAGCCTGGGAATGTGGGCATGGCCCCATTGCCACCCCATCGATCCAGGCAGGATCGTGGCCATGGATGAATCAGGGAGCCTGGGAAGTGCCTGGAGCCACAGCCGGTGGCTGGAGGGAACAGGGATGGGAGTGGACTTGTGGGAAATGCCAAGGGCTGGGATGCAGAGCACGGGGACAGGGCAGTGCTGAGGCACAGCCTGAGGGAAAACAGCACCTGTGGTGCTGCAGGGTGAGACCGGGACATTGAGGAACTGCCCCAAATTCCCTTTAATTCCACCTCTGGATGATGGGAGCAGGTTGGCAGGTGACTCCGAGCAGGCTGGGTCCCCCCAGGAGTGACAATATTTGCTGCTGCTGCTGCTGCTGCTGCTGCTGTGTTTGTCACCTCAGAGCAGCTCCAAGTTCCTGGCTGGGCACAAAATGATTCTGGAGAGAAATGCCCAGAGCAAAAAACCCATGGAGGGACTCTGAAAATGGAAAGGAAACCAGCACCAAGCAGTCCTAGGGGGCTGGATCTGCAGGAGCAGCAGCACTGCTGGAGGGATCCAGGGATCCAGGCAGGGATGGGCTGTGCTGTGGTAAGGGCTGGGGGATCTCCTGCTGGACTGTCTCTCCGACAAAAGCTCCAAGTGCAGCCCAGCAGGGCTGGAGGGAGCACAGGAAGCTCCTGGGGTGCGCCCTGCTGGACTTCCCAAGGTGCCTCCTTGGATATCAAAATTCCCTGTGGCAGCTGGCTGCTTTCCAGCCCTGTCCATGAGCTTATCCAAGCCCTTCACAGTGTAGACCTGCACGGGTCTGATTTCCATCCATGGGTGATCCCAAGGGATCCCAGGCTCCTCTGCCAAGACCAGAGCAATCAATGGTGATCCCCTGGCTGCGGGATGGGATCCAAAGGACATCTGGGATGGCTCCATCCCGGCACTGCCTGTGGGGTCCTGCCCAAGGGAAGGAATGGGGCAACCCTGACCTCAGAATTCTGGAGGAATCCAGGCGGAAAGGCATCTCTGGTGTCCCTCTGAGTGCTGTGTCCTGTGGAATGTCCTCTGGGCTCCTCAGCTTCCACAGGAAAACCAGCAAATCTCTCAGTCTGGGGAGTTCCTGGTGGCATTGGAGGCTCTGGGAAGCAGAGGAGTCTTAGGACATTTTCCAGCAAACCCCAGCCTGGCTTGGACACACCCAGCTCCTCACGCTGCCCTTCACCACCCGTGACCCGGAATGCTTATCCATGGAATGGCTCCATCCTTCATCCAGGGGGAACAGACATCAAGCAAGAGCTTGGATTGCTGAGATGGACACCCCCAGGGCATTTCCCGGTGACAAACTCCAAAGGCATTGGAGCCAGTCCAGAGGCATGGGACAATCCCAGTGAAGGCAGGTGGGAGCACAACAGGCAGAGGAGGATGTGGGATTGGAATTCTGGGCTGATGGGAAGGAGCAGAGGAAAGGGACTTGGAGCACGTTAAACCCTCGGATCCGAACCACAGACAACTCCACAGATCCGGGGCTTCCATGCTGGAATCAGGGAGTGACCTGAGGGCTTTCTGTTTGGGATTTGACAGATTGTCCTGAGGAGATTTTATCCAGAATAATCATGGAAACACAGTTGAGATAATCCCAACCACGAGATCTGAAGCAGGGAATGCTGCCTGTGACTGGATTTTGCAATTCCCTGAGTCTGGGCAATATCTGTCAGAGGAGAAGGAGAAAAATCCTCCTGGGAAGGAGGAGCAGGTAGGACAGGGCCAGAGGAGCCCTTTTCCAGCCCCCTGAGGAAAAGGCTCCTGGCAGGAATGCTATTTCCAGCCTCTGCTGCTCTTCCTGAGCCAGGGGATTTGGATGTCACAGGTCAGCTCTGACAGCCATCCCAGAGAGGCTTCCCTTCCAAAATCCATCTCCAGAACGTGAGCTGAGAAATCCATCCTCTCTCCTGGGAGCGGGTTGCTGCAATGGGATCCTTCCTATGATTCTGGGTGCAGGCTCAGCGGTTCAAGGAGCTGGTGCTTGTTGGGAAGGAGGGGTTTTCCTCCCAAGCCCACAGATCCAGTGATTTTCCCCTGTAACTTTGAGGAAACTGTGTCCTTTGGACAGACAGTGAGTAGCTGCCATATCCACCTGTAAGTCCATTTATTTTGGGTGATTTTAATTCGTTAGTGAGAAGCAGAGAGAGCAAAACACATGGAAAAGGAGGAAAGAAGGATTTGACTGAGGCTGGCAGCTTCTAGATCCCTAATAACCTCACTGGGGGGTTTAGACAGGAGAAAAACCTTGCCTGGACACAAAACCCCCACAGGATTCCAGGAAAATTCCATCCTTACATGGGAAACCCAAACCGAACCCATCCAGACCATGGAAAGCCACTCAGGGAACTGCTGGAATCATCATCCCTCCAAGTGTTGAAAATCCATGAGCCTGGGGACACCTGGCACTCATGATGGCTGGACTTCATGGTCTTGGAAATCTTTTCCAATCTTAATAATTCCAGTCTTAATAATTCCATGATTCCAAGCACAGCTCTGCCTCTGCAGGAGGGGCTTTGCGTGATCCCACTGTCCCCTCTCCCAGCAGGATTCCTGCAGGGTTTGGGTGAGGAGCTGCAGCATTGCCATTTACCCCGAGGAGCTCCACTTTTAGCTGGAAAAATCCAGCTCCTGGTGCTTTTCTGTGCACTGGGCAATTGCAACATCCCCAAGAGCCAGGGCCGTGCACAGGCATGTGCACAGGATGGATGGGATGGGGGAATGTCCCTCTGACCTGCTGGATCAGCTGGTTCCCACTTGGACGTGTCAACGGGAGCATGAAGGAGTCAGCAGGAGATTTCAAGCCTGGAGATTTCCAGCTGAACATCCCAGTTGTGCCAGCTGAGAAATGGGAAGTGACAAAAGCCGGGCTCCTTTTGCCGAGGCAGGAGATGTTCCCGGCACGGGCAGCCCACTCAGCATTCCTCAGGGACACGTTCCCTGCTGCAGGCTCTGCCCTGGAGCTGCTGCCACTGCGGCACAGGCAGGACCAGAGGATCCCTTTTCCCTCGCAGGGATTTCCTCCTGCAGCCAGCGAGGCGTGGGATGTGTGCGGATCCCGGCGTCGCTCCCGGGAAAGGCCCCACCGGTGACAGCACAGCAGGTTCTGAGTGCTCCACGTGCTCCACGCTCCAGGTTGCTCAGGAATTCTGTGTCTTTAGCCTGGAGTACTTGGTCTAGCCCCTGGAACACAGCTGAGAACTCCAGGGATAACCAAGGATTCCACAGAAAGTCCAGAAGAGACAAGGGATCTGGAAAATGAGGCTGAATTTTCCACCCTTATCCCGCTCCTCCTCTCACTCATACTCGGATATACTGGTGCACTGGGAGGTTGCAGCCTCTTCTCCCAGGGAACAGGGACAGGAGGAGAGGGAACGGCCTCAGGCTGTGCCAGGGGAGGCTCAGGGTGGACATCAGCAGGAATTTCTCCATGGAAAGGGTGCTCAGGCCTTGGCAGGGGCTGCCCAGGGAGGTTTGGAGTGCCCATCCCTGGAGGTGTCCAAGGCAGGCCTGGAGGTGGCACTCAGTGCTCTGGGCTGGGGACTGGGTGGGCATCAGCCACAGCTTGGACTCAGTGATCTGGGAGGGCTTTTCCAACCTCAATGATTCTGGGATTCTGGAATTCTGGGATTCTGTTCTTCCACCTTCCCTATTCTTACATGGTAGAGAGGAGGAGAAATGGCAGAGGATCCATGGATGGAGATTTGTTCCTGGAATGGGCAGGCTCTGCTTTGGAGCTCCCTGTGATCCCAGGCTTGAGGAGCTGCTCCAGTTAAAAGGCATTTTCAGGCTTTTATTGGGAAGAGCTGGTGAATTCCTCCTGGCTGAAGAGCACTTACAAGGAATTGGTGTCCAAAATCCAGGCTCTGGGGAAGCTCCAGGAACTCCTCTGACCCTTTGATTCCCCAGTTCAAAGACACGTGATGCTCTCAGCACTTCAGGCTGTGTTGGGAACTGACCAAAAATTCCACCTCGTTTGTTTATAATCATCTCCGCGCTTTCTTGGGGATCCACGGAAGCTGGCGAAGGGACACGGCTGTTTATCCACCAGAGCTTTGCAAACATGGAGTGCAGGGGGAAGGGGCTGCGAGGCTGCAAATGCAGCTTCCTGATCCAAATGTTTGCTCTCCCTTTTCCCCTTGGGTCTGCACAGTGTGGAAAGAGGGTCAGGGAAAAGCCTCCCTGCTTTGGTCACATTCCCATCGGAAGCATCTGCTGCTAAACATATGGTGCGGAATAAAACCCATCCCAGAAATACAAACACAGCCTTTTCCTTGGTGTCTGCTCCACAGAAATTCAGGATGGGGTGCTGGGAAGAGGGGAGGTGGCCTGCGGGATGTCGGCGGCGCAGCAAACTGGGAGTGAAGCTGCTGGGAGTGGGATCAGTGGAACTCTCCATGGATCCATCAGCTGGAGGTCAGGAGCGAGATCTGAGCTATCCCAGCTGTGCCAGCTTCCCAGGAAAGCAGAGCATGAGGGTGCAGGGAGAAGCGGAGGGAGCTGGAGGAACAGGGACAGGCCCAGTGTGGGAAGGGGAAGGACAGGGACGTCTCCAAGGGTCTCCAATCTGGAGAGCACCTTTGAGCTCCCACAGAGCGACCCCACCTCTGCTCCTCCCTGCACCACCCAGCTGGATTTTTGGGATCCTTTCCCAGTTAAAGATTTAGGAATTTAAAATAATCTCGTTGCTCTGATTGAACAGAGGGCCCACCTTAGCAGAGAGGGTTTTGCAGTTGCCAATAGGAAAAAAAAAATTCCGTTTTCTTAAGCAAGGAAAATCAAAAGCTGGATAAAATAGGAAAGTGCAATGTCCAGACATGGGAATTCCAGGAGTGCTGCTCCCCACTGGTCTTTTCCCCCCTCTCCAAAGAAAAGCTGTGATTCCCACAGGCAGGCACAGCACAAAGCTCCTGGGCAGCGATGGTATCTGCACAGGACAGAGGGAATGGTGTTCCTGCTCCCACGTGGAGCCCTGGGATGTGGGATCCTTGTTCCTGGGATCAGGAAACCTGAACAACACGAGAGGCTCCAAATCTCTCTTCCATAAATAAGGAAAGGCTCCAAGCCCATCCCTCCCTGCTCCTCTTGGGGAGCTTTTCCACAGCCCCCCTGATCCCCTGATGGCTTCAGCAGTTTTCCCAATTTCTCCTGAAAATCTACTCCTGAATAGTTTATCCCATTTGCTCCTGTGCCAACACCAGCCTGCAGTTTAAATAACAGCTCCGTGCTGATGTTTACCCTTCCCTCCCTCTTTCTCCCCAAAATATTTATGGAGAGCTCTCCCATCCCTGAGCTGTCGTTTCCCTGGGATAAGCGTTAAGGGGCAGTGCCATGGTTTATACATGAGCTGAGCCAGGAGAAATTTCCTGCAGTGCCGGTGGCTCTGGAAAATTCCTGCTCGGAGCAGCCTCAGGTGTGCACGGAGGGGAATTGTTCCACAGCTCCTGAAATTCCAGCTCAGAGGGGCAGGACCTGCTTTTTACAGGAATTCCATGGGCACAGTGCATCTCTGCACTGCTTTCCAGCAGGTGGGAGGCTTGGAAAGGGGCTCAGGGTGGGAATTTCAGCAGGAAAGGAGGGTAATTCCATGGTTTCCCATCTCAAGGGCTGCCCTGGCTCCTCCTGCTGTAGATTCCCTGTCTCCATGGGCTCTGGCTGGGTTAGATGTGGCTTTCCTCAGCCGGGATCCACCTGGGTACTGTTTTTTCTTTTTTCCATTATCTCATCCCTTTTTCCTTTTAAAATTCCTTCTCCCTGGGCATTGAAATTAAATTGGGATGACGTGAGTCCTTCCCCTGGTGTCATCACTGATCCTGTCCCACATCCCACTCCTGATCCCATGAATCCCTGCCCAGCTGGGACCACCCTGCCCTGGTTCCAGCTGGGATAGAGTTCATCCCTCCTGTCCCACAGCTGCTCCAGACCTGCGCTTTGAATTGGGAATGGGAATGGTGTGGATAACACACTGAGGATTTGGGGTTTTGCTCACTCGTGTTTATCCCAAGTCAAGGACTTTTTTTCTTGTCTCCTCTCTGCCAGTGAGGAAAAAAACCTGAGACAGGGAACCTGGACTGACCAAAGGGAATTCCACACCTGGAACATCATATCCAGGGTAGAAACTGGGGCAGTTACTGGGAAAGGGCTAATCTGGTTTTGGGAAGGGGGGGTTCTGGCATCAGTCAGGATGTGGCGAGAAATTGTTTTGTGCATCACCTGCTTTTTCCATTATTATTATTATTATCATAAATTAGAATGTATTATTATTGTTATTATTTACCATTATTATTTACCATTATTACTGTATTTGACTTTATTTTCCATTTTTAAACCGTATGTTCTTATCCCAACCCACAACTTTTACTTTTATTCTCCCCATTCCACCAGGGTGGATGACACCTGGGAGGCTTCTCCAAGCAGTCCAACCTTGCCCAGGCTGGGTTCCCAATAATTCTCTTCTCCTGCACCACGTGTCCACAGGAATTTTTCCCTGGGATGAAGAACTGCCTGACCAGAAACAGGGAAAAAACAGGATCTGGAGAAAAGATCTGCTCTGACCTGAGCAAGAATCTGGGCCTTAGAATAGACTTTAAAGGAAATTGTAATTAAAAGTACTGAAATAAATAGAAAAAGGGATTAAATCCCGCATGGATTTACCAAAGGCACTCCATGGCAGGTTGGCATTTTTTAGGAAAGAATCTACTTTCCCAGACAAAAGAATTCCAGGAGATCTCATCTCCCTGAACCTCAGTCAAGCATTTGATGTAAGGCACAGAAGAAATTATTAATTAAACTGGTGAGGATGGGGATTAATGGAGAAAGGAGCCTGGGAAAGCTGGGAAATGGCCGGAGGGGAGGTGGCAATGGATAGAGTTAAACCAGCAAGCTCGGAGCTGCAGGCAGGCTGCTAATGGAGTTCCTCAAAGATCCATTTGGGCTCTGATTTTCCTTAATATTCCCACTAATGATCTTTGCACAAAAGGTAGGAGGCTGCTGATAAAACCTGCTGGGGATTCAAAGGAGAAGCTGGTGCTGGCAGCAGTGGAATATCAAACAGAGCAGATTGGGTGACCTCAAAGACTGCAGGAAGAGACCTGGAAGGGAATTCAATAGGACAAACGTGGGGTCAGGGACTCAGGAACTGATCCAGGAACTCCAGAGCAGCTCCAGTAAATGAAGAGCACAAGGAGCTGCTGGGGAGTCACACAGGGAAGGGCCATAAACTCAGTTTGGATCAAAGGGAAAAAGGGATGGCGAGCTGAGCTCCAGGAGCTCCTGGGGAGAGAAATCCCTCACCTCCAGCACCAGTCTTGTCACTCCTTCTCCCTCCAAGGCTCTCCCATATTGTGCCCCTACCCACCTTGGGAAGGATTTGGCCTCCCTGCCCACCAGGATTGCTCCAGGGAGGGGATGGAGGAGAATCCTCTGAGCTCCTGAGATGTGGCACAAAGGAAAACAGGGTTGGACAAGCCATGAGTCCAGGAATGATCTGCTACAGAGAGGAAGAGAATTCCCAGCAATGAGCATTGAACATTTGTGTGACACCAGGAGGGGTCTGGGACCCCCAGAGATCTCCAGCCCTGTGACCACAGAGATGTGCACCCCATGCTCCAGGTTTGCTCAAATTCGGGAGGAATTTCTCCATGGAAAGGGTGCTCAGGCCTTGGCAGGGGCTGCCCAGGGAGGTTTGGAGTGCCCATCCCTGGAGGTGTCCAAGGCAGGCCTGGAGGTGGCACTCAGTGCTCTGGGCTGGGGACAGGGTGAGCATTGGGCACAGCTTGGACTCGATGAACCTGGAGGTCTTTTCCAACCTCAGTGGCTCTGGGATTCTGGGAATGTCCCAGCTGGGACAATGCTGGGTCCTGCTCTCTTCCCTGCCTGCTGCCAGCGCTTTGGCACTGAGCTGGGTGGAAGGGACACCTATCAAAACGTGTCACCTCCTCTCTGTCACCCGGCTCTGCTCCAAACCTCCTGTGACGAGGTGGCCCAGCCTCGGCGTGGGCAGTGGCCACCTCTTGGCTCCTGCCACGGGTGACAAAGCCCCAGGGGCTCCGTGCAGCTGTGAGGGCCACACGTCACCTGCCACGCCCTTCCCTGGGCCACTCCCTCAGAGATGTCCCCTGTCCCCAGGCTGTGCCCTGCCAAGGCTGCCGTGTCCCCGCTCCGTGCGAGGTGACAGCTCCGTGGATCCATCCGGGGTGGCAGGACACGCATGGATGTGGCACGGCCCGGCTCCGGCGCCAGCTGCTCCTGTTTCCGCTCCATCGCTCCTCTTGGAGCGTCTCCCCAGCGCTGGCAGCGGCAGCAGCTCTGTGGCTCGGGAGCTCGGGATGGCAGCTCCTGGAGGAGGCCTGGGCATGGGGCAGGCTGGTGATGGTGACTGCCGGGCTTCCCACGGGGACACAGCAGGGTGGGAGCCAGGATAGGCAACGGATGGAGAGAGAAAGATCAGGAGAGGGTTCGGGGTGCTCACAGCCCTTGTCTGGAGGGGATGGTTGTGGGAAGAGGCCCCTTCTCTGGGCAAGAGGTGCTCCTGCCTCCAGGTGAATTCCTGAAGAGAGGCCTGAGGCCTTCACCTCCTCCTTCCAGGACATCTCCTTCCCTGAAGGACATTGACTCCATGTTTTAGGCTAGAAACACAGCCCCACTGCCACTCCAGTGACCACAAACTGCAGTCATCCTCATCCAAACAAACTCCCAGGGGCTGCCTGGGCCCTGCTCAGGGTGAAAAAGAGTTTTCCAGACATCCTGGGGGAACAGTTGGATCTGGGGGATGCACATCAGCTGGAAAAGGATCTCCAGGAACCTGCTGAGTCTCACCCTGTTATCCTCAGGAGCTTCCAGCTCCCAGCTCAGCAATGCCATCTCTGTTCACCCCAGGGAGACCTTGGGAATGGGTGTGGATCGAGGGACGTATCCTGGTGCCAAGGACAAACCACATCCCTGTCCCCTCCTGCCGCTTCCCTGGCACCGCCCATTCCCGTTCTTCATGGGGTGACCCAGCTGCCGCTGCAGGTGTGGAGCTTTTCCCTGACACTTCAGCCTCTTCTTCACATTCCTGCTGTTATCCCAGCATCCAGAAATGGGAGTTGAGATCCTGGTAGCCTGGCCAGGGAGCTAATCCCAAATAATCCCAGCTTCATCACACGCTGTGTATCCCAAGTAGATGAGAAGAAGCAGGGAAGTCACTCAGTGGATAAAGAATTCCCAGGCACCTCGTTGTGCCTGGAGCAGCAGCTCTGCAGCTGGAGAGGAGGGATGTGCCCTGAGAACAGGAAAAAGCTGGGAATGAGCCCTGATTCTGGCTTTTCTCCAGCTGGAAAAAAGGGAATGAACACCCTGACATGCCAGTCCTGGCCCTGCTCCCTGCTGTGTGTGCCCCACGGGTGCTGCGCTCATCCCATTCCTGGTGGCTGCTCTGGGAATGGGAATGGCAGATTTGTGAGTGCACTGATGGCCAGGAATGAAATTCTGGGATCTCCCGTGGGATTTGGGCTCCTGGCTGGCTACAGCCCAGGATTCCGGCTGATCCATCACGGGGGGATGCAGGGAGCAGGGACGCATCCCTGGCTCCCTGTTAGGCAGGGGCTGCATTTTCCAGCTGCCAGCAATTTCCATGAAAAACCTCATCAGTGCAGTCAAAACACGTTGGCTGAAAACTGTGCAATCTTGAGGGGAAAGAAGGAAAAAAGAGATATTTTAAGCAATGTCTTGGTCAACAGATTGAAAACCTGGGGAGCCTGGAGGTCGAAACATGGGAAGTGGGGAATTTTAGAGGGAATTTTAGAGGGGTGGGAGAGCTGGTGAGGGTTGAAGACAAGACCTGGTGGTGACAAAGTGGCCCAAACCTTGGTGTGGGGACAGTTATGAGGAGCTGTCACACGTGAAAATTCCCAGCTTGGGAATACAGACAGAGATCTGAGCAAATCCTGGGAAAAAGGAGCCCCAGCTGCTGTCAGTCAGGCTCTGTTTTGCTCATTTCGGGCAATGGGCAAACACAATTCCGCTGTGACAGCTCCAATTCCTGATAATATTTTTCTGTCCTAACCCGACTGTGCCCTGGAATGAAGTGACCCAGGAGTTCATCAGTCCCACGATGCTGGAGCTGCCCTTGGGAGGCAGCTTAGGAGCAAGGCTTGGAGCTTCCAGGGTTTCCAGCAGCAGCCCAGCTTTGGAAATGAAGGAACTGAGCTGCAGCCCTGGTGAAAGCCTGCCTGATCCAGGGTGCTCCGAGCACAACACTTCTTCCTCAACAGATCAGCATTTCATGGCCTGCCCCAAAAAACAGGAATCTTTTGGGGAGCAGATGATTCCAGAGATTCCTCAGCACGTGGTCAGCCAGGGGATGATGCTGTGGGTGCATCCAGGACACCAGGGCCGAGATGGATCCTGCAGGATGAGGGGTGGAGCTCCTTCCCCTCTCCTGACCCTAGTGAGACATGGAATAGGATGCTGAGAGAAGCTGTGGCTGCCCCTGGGTCCCTGGAAGTGTCCAAGGCCAGCTTGGGGCTTGGCACAACCTGGGGTAGTGGAAGGTGTCCCTGCCCGTGGATCTGATCCTTGAAGTCCCTTCCCACCCAAACCATTCCATGATTCCATGACCCAGTCACTGCCACAGCCCCTGATGCCTCCAGCACAGAGCATTCCTTGGAGCACTCATCCTGCCTTGAACCATTTAGGATTTTATCTTTTATGGTGATTTTGCCCAAATCAAAAGAAAAACAGACTAAAATATGTCTATTCCCATCTTATTTTATTTTAATAGGATTAAGTATCCTTGTGCTATCAAAACGTCTGTTTCAACATTTTCAGGCTGAGGAATTTCTCTCTGTGTTCCAAATGACATTTAGGAACAAAATGGAATCGAAATGTTCCTTGTACTTCTGTTTGAAGCAGTCCAAATTGCGGTGACGTGTTTGGGCTTTGTTGACACGGAACATTTGGATTAATCCAAAAGAAACACTTCCCGAACTTCATCTCCAGAAAACACTCAGACTTTGATGGGCCTGTTTCATTTGCAAATGAAGGGAGAAAAAAAGAGGGAAAAGTCACATCCTCAGCATTTCCTGGGAAATTGCAGCTCCGTGGTCTCTGAGGATGTGGGATGTGCTCCAGGGAGGAACCAGCTGGATCCCAGCCATGGGATCATGGGCAGCTGGGGGGCACACAGTGCAGGTGGCACTGGGCAGACTGGGCGGGTTGGGCACACCCGGGACCTGGGCTGGCCCTGTCCCCAGCGGCGGCACCTCCCAGTCTGACCCGAGCTGTTTTTCAGAAGCCCAGGGAAGCTGGAAGTGTCCAAGGCCAGGTTGGATAGGGCTTGGAACCACCTGGGATAGTGGAAGGTGTCCCTGCCAATGGCAGAGGTGGGATGAGATGAGTTTTAAGGTCCCTTCCCATCCAACCTATCCCATGATCCCATGATCCCATCATATGCTGTCCCAGAAGATGCCACCCATCCTTTTCCCAGCCATCAGACCCAAGCTTGGCCACCACTGGCTCAGCCATTACCACATTCCAAGTGATGGGAAGCTTTGGAGACACCTTCTAGCCAGCCCTGGAGCACTTCAGGAGGATTTACAGCAAATGGGATCTTGTGCCCTGCAGGGAATATCAAGCAGGATGGATGAAATGAACATCTCTGCTGTTGCAGGTTGGTCTTGGAGCTTCTCTCCCACTCTGGGGCTGTCGTTTGCTTCTCCGTGTCCTCCATTCCTCAGCTGGAAGCTGAGTTTGCCAGCGCATGGCTGATTAGGAGAGATTTCACAGAATCACGGGATAACTGAGGCTGGAAAAATCCACTGAGATTGTCAAATCCAAGCTGTGCCCGATCCCCACCCTGTCCCCAGCCCAGAGCACTGAGTGCCACCTCCAGGCCTGCCTTGGACACCTCCAGGGATGGGCACTCCAAACCTCCCTGGGCAGCCCCTGCCAAGGCCTGAGCACCCTTTCCATGGAGAAATTCCTGCTGATGTCCAACCTGAGCCTCCCCTGGCACAGCCTGAGGCCGTTCCCTCTCCTCCTGTCCCTGTTCCCTGGGAGCAGAGCCTGACCCCTCCTGGCTGCCCCCTCCTGTCAGGAGCTGTGCAGATCCAGAAGGTTCCCCCTGAGCCTCCTTTTCTCCAGGCTGAGCCCTTTCCCAGCTCCCTCAGCCACTCCTGGTGCTCCAGCCCCTTCCCAGCTCCGTTCCCTTCCCTGGACACGCTCCAGCCCCTCAGTGTCTCTCTGGCCATGAGGGCCCAGAACTGGACACAGCCCTCGAGGTCCCCCAGCAGTGCCAGCACAGGGGACGGGCCCTGCCCTGGTCCTGCTGCCACCCCATGGCTGGCACAGCCCAGGGGCCATTGGCCTCGTGCCCACCTGGGCACACCTGAGCTCTTTTCTTCTCCAGTCTGGTGCTGTTTTACCCGCTCAGGCAGGGCTGGAATTTTGCTGTAATTAATAAATCACCAAGGTACAGACCCTGCATTGTGTCCCCTCCCTGTCCCCCCAGTCCCTGCGCAGGAAAGGGTGGCATTTTTGGGGTGGGATGAGGAGAGCCTGACACACTCCTTCAACAACAGGGCAGCTTCCAGCAAGTCACCTAACGAGGAGCAGGCAAAGAGCAGCCAGCAAAACTGCTGGGAGCTGTGAGAGGCTGGGACGTGATGGGATGGGATGTGATGTCCCGGAGATGGGGGGACAGTGACTCACTGCAACATGATGGAGAGGGGGAGGGACGGCAGATGAACTCATGCTGCCAAAGAGGGGAAGGGGAATCAGATGGGTTTTACAAATATACCAGGGGAGTCTCAAATACTGGAGAGAAAGTAGGAGCCATTAATAAATTAGGAAGAAGATTAAATTAATGATGACTCTCAAACGGCTGAAGCACTGCAGAGCCTTCTAAAATCTGCCTTTAACCAAGAGGAAAAAAAAAAGAAGGGAAAGAGGAGATAGGGAGTTTCTATGGACAATAAGAAAACAAAGGAAGTCTTGTCCAATTGTCAGATTTGAATCTTGAGGAAAGGCAAGTGAAGCTGAGCAGCTGAGCAGGGCTGGGGGCAGGCAGAGGGCCCGGTGTGGGACCAGGCTTCTGGAATAAAGCAGAGCCCCACAATGGAGTTGTTTAAGTTACAGAGGAGCAGGAAATTACCCGAGGGTTTGGAAAAAGGAAGGGCAGGGGCCTGCATGAAAGGACAGCGATCCCAGCAGCGAGAACTTCATGGCTCCATCTTCAACCCAGCAATGGAGGCGACAGCCAGGGAGACTTTGGGGAAATAAAGGATTGTGGCAGCATCCCAGGGGACTGTGGGGACAGAGAGGACCAGCACGGCACCCCCAGTCTGTGTGGGCTCTGCAGGTGGCTTTGCTCCAGGACTTACTCCTGGAATTCCTGCCCTCTCTCCACACTGCCCAGGGAATAGGGGAGAAGGCTCTTCCTTTCATCCTCCCTGTGGAGCTGCCACAGGGAGCACAGATCCCAGTCTTGCTGCTTCCAATGAGCCATGCTGGGCTTCTGGGGCTGGGAATACATTGGGGGATCCAGGCAGTCAGAGGAGAGAGTGGACGGCCCTCACTGGATGCAGAGACAGGAACAGCAGTTGTAGGAACAACTCCTGGATGGTTCTGGGATGGGAATGTTGAATTCCACGGCATCTGGACAAAATACTTGGAGCAGGACAGATCCCACTCTCCGACCTGCATGGGCTCTGCAGGATCAGGGAAGGCTGGCTGGATCAGTCCCACATCCTCATCTCCATGAGGATTCATGTCATTTTGCATCATTTTTGCCCACAAATACAAGAATCATCCCTGGGTTTAGCCCAGAGCAGTGATTTTGGCCCAGATTTGGCAGTGGGAAAGCCCTGCAGGAGTGAATCCTGGGCAGAGCCCTGGGGCTGCCCAGAAGCAGCTCTCCAGTGCCTGGAGCTCTGGAGATGCTGCAACACCAGCATGGAGAGAGGAGTGATTCCAGAGTGTCCCACACCTCCTCCTCCCACCCTGGTGCTCTGGCAGTCGTTTCCTTTCACACCCATCCCGGCACAGGGGATAAGAGGGCTCTGATCAGGGCATTGGGTGCCGCCCATCCCATCCGAGGGGCTTTGGGGCTGGCAAAGAGGGGACAGCAGAGGATGTCCCCAGGCCCCCTCAGGGACCCGACCAGCCCCAGCACAGGGTGAGGTGCCCCAGTGCAGCCACGCCACACACACCGGGATGGTGCTGGCAGCAGCATTCCCACCCGGATCCTGGGCACAGCTGGAGGCACTGCTGTCCCAAGGAGATACAGCTACGAGAGAGAGACACGAGGGAGATGCTGAAGGGGCTGAAGGATGGGATTTAGGAGGCAGATTAAATGAACTCAATCTGTCCAGCTTTGCTGATCAATCATGCAGGCAGGAGCCGGATCGCTGTCTCTGAGTGCCTGAAGGGTGGAAACAGAGGGAGATGGGAATTGCTCACAGGAGCTGGGGTGTCAGAGCTGCTGACTCAGATCTTCCGGCTGTCCATGAGGGGTTTTCAGGGGCAGGGATGGGGCGGGACCCCAACCAAACCATGCATGACCCACGGCTCCAGGTCATGGAGGGATGAGGGGATGTGTCTGGGATGGAGCAGGGAGGACATGGTGGGATAACAAGGCTGAGCAAGGAGAGCAGCGGGGTGAGGAAGGGGCAGTGGGACAGGTAAAACCTGCAAAGCTTGGACAGATAAGAACCTGCAGAGATCGGATTTTCTGTTGTGTCTGTGGTGTTACAGACCCTGGTTTGGCACTGTGCTCCCGTGGGATGCTCCACCAGCCCTGCAGGGAGCTGCTCCTGGGGATCTCCAGGCAGGAGTCCAGGATAGGGCAAGGGGGTCCCTTCATGCAGAAATCCATGCTCAGGGCTGGGGTTATTCCAATACCACAGGGACAGAGCTCACCCCGCTCCTGTCATCAGCCGCACATCATCCCAGGGCTGTGGGGAGGGCTGGGATTGGGATCCATGCCTCGTCCCTGTGCCATCCCCAGGCACCTCTGCAGTGCCATGGAGCTGCTCCGTGTCCCCTTCCCTGTCTGGAGCAGGGCGGTGGCTTTAAGGAATTCCCCCCACCACACTCCCCCCTCAGCCCTGCTGCTTTCCCGGGGCCTCTGGCAGAGCTGGGCCTCGTTCAGGCTCTTTATCTGTTTTCATTTGCTATGCACACCTCTGGGGCACTGCTCAGACAGAAAATAATCAAAATGACAGTCCCCAGATAAAGGCCACTTCTGGCAGGAACACACCAAGTTCTCGTGGAAAAGCACACAAATGGCAGTTTATTTTCTACCTCAGCACCTTTTGGGCC
Source organism: Dasyornis broadbenti (assembly GCA_013397935.1). NCBI lineage: Eukaryota > Metazoa > Chordata > Aves > Passeriformes > Dasyornithidae > Dasyornis > Dasyornis broadbenti. The sequence goes on from VZRN01006002.1 coordinate 122,334, forward strand.
TTCCAAGTGTTGGATCCAAGGGAAAATCTCCCGGTCAGCTCTTTCCCACCTGTGCAGCGTGGTACAGTGCATAAAGTTCAGAGGCAGGAGTGAATAACAGCGACTTTCATTAAGTGTCAAGTGCAAGCAGAGCCAGGCTGGAGCCTAATTCCAGTTGGGACCCGTTCAATAGCAAATTAACCTGCCAGTGATCTCCCAGTAGGCTACTGAGCTGAGCAGGAGGAATAATTTGAAACCAGGTTTGGAGAGCTAGGTAATATCTTTTTTATTAGATCAGCAGATAATTTGTAGCCAGATATTTATTCCATGAGCCTTCTGTGTGTGTGAGGGGCTGTCTGCCTCTCCCTGTACCTTCCCAGATCCATGAAAACCTCTTTGGATCTTCCCATCACGGAGGCAAAACCTGAGCAGGGGGTCGGGGATGCCCCGGGAAGGGCACGGGGGCACTTTCGGGTGCTGGTTTCTGCTAACCCTCCCTGGCCGTGCCTGAAGGAGGGGAGGCAGGGCGAGGATGGCCACGGGGATGGCTGCAAAGGTTTTTTTTCCCCCTTTTTTCTTGGATGATGGCAGGGAGAGGCCGGGCAGGCGGGCAGTGCCGGAGCTGCATTACCTCACCAGCGCTGAGCCGCGTTGGCTGCAGTGCCCGAGGAGGAGCAGGAGGAGGAGGAGGAGGAGGAGGAGGATGTTATCTCCTGGCAACCCCCGCGCCTGTCACATCCATCACGGCAGCGGATGCAGCGCAGGACCCGCAGCCCCGGTGCCACGGGGGTCCCGTGGAGGAGAGCTCCCATCCCATGAGGATGTGCCCCAGAGCCCCAGCAGCTCCTGGAATGGGCTTGTCTGGGATGTGGGGCACAGGGAAGGCAGCTTGGGATTGGGCAGGGACGAGGCCTCTCAGCCGGCAACAGGAGCGAGGGCAGAGTTGGGAAATCGGGATACAGAGAGTGGTTCCCACCCAAAACTGAGCTCCGGGGGGGCCAGGGGCAGAAATCCCGTGCTTGTCCCAGCTGATGGGTCAGGACACCACCCCTCACCCCCAAAGAGGGGCTGCTGTGGCACCGAGGGTCCTTCCCACAATCCCAGCTCCCGTTTTCTCCATGCTGGGATGCAGAGAGCTGCCAGCTGCATCCCCTGGGCACCCCCTCCCTCCAGGGCCAGGGGAGCCCAGCAGATCCCATCTCCATCAGGAGCTGCCACCAGTCTGGGCCCATTCCCCTTCCCTGAGGTCTCCAGCACTGCAGAGTTCCACCTCTGGCTCCCAAAGGGAGGGAGATGAGGTGAAATATTTGTGCCCTCTCTGCTGGGGGATGCAGCCATGGCTGCATCCATCCTCTGCCTTTAGCCACAGGTGCCTTCCCGAGCATCTAGGGTCCGGGATGCCATTCCCATCCGTCCCTGGATCTCACCCCCCTCACGTGCGGCTGGTGCCTGTGGGTCCATGCAGGTGGGGACATCCCGGCAGGAGCAGCACAGGCTGTGGATAAGAGGCAATAAAAGCTGGGAATTGGCCTGGGGCTGCGAGCCAGGGCCTCTTCTGGCTACTGGCAAGTTGCCTTCAGCCTCACACAGTCCTCCAGCACCAGCCTGTTCAGGGACTTCCACTGGAAGGGGAATAGGAATGAGGCACCAGGCAGTGCTGGGATGGATGGCAGGAGGAGCAGAGGGACGGGGAAGCAGGAGCAGAGCAGATCCAAGGGGATCCAAGGAGATATTGGCTCCTCCTGAGCTGCTTTGAGCCATGGGCTCGATTTGCAGCCGATTCAGCACCATCCCTGCCAGGGCGGGGGCTGGAGGTGCTCTGCATCCCCAGGATGCTCCTGGCAGCTCCCAGGGCAGGGATGGAGATGGAGCAGGAGCTCTGGGCAGACACCAGCTCCTGGAAAACAGTCACGATGGCCCCGCACTTGCCGAGCATTCCACGCTGCCGGCCTCCCGCAGCAGCGCAGGAGAGGGGATGGGAGGGAGGGCAGCGGGGAGGAGCGGGGGAGGGAGCGCCTGATGAGGAATCCGGGAATGGGAGGCAGACAGAAAAACTAATCGGGGATGATTGAGGGAGAGCAGGAGGATGAGTGAAAGATTGAGACAGAGTGATAAAGAATATGTCAGACGGACAGGAAAACTAATAAAGAATAATAACAGCCCCTGGCCGTGAGCAGCGCCCGCACCCGCCTGGGGCTGGGAGAGGGGGAGCCCAGGCTGGGTGTGACACCCGCCCTGTGCCCGGGGGACACACGGGACACACAGGGACATGCTCGGTGTCCCCCGAACCATCCGGCCCTGCCCAGAGCAGCACAGCCTGGCACTCCCAGCCCTGTTGGTCCCCCCGGGGAGGAGGATGGGGAGTGGGTGGTGTGTGCCAACCCCAGCACTGCTGCCCACGGGTTTGTCACTGTCCCCAGGCTGCTGTGGACACCCCCAGCCCAGCCCAGGGGGACGCTGAGGTGCTGAGGAAGGTTTAATCTCCCCGTATCTGTCCTGCTGGGTTTTGGGCAGACCCAACTGCCCAGCCTGGGGTGCAGGACCCCACAGAGCCCTTCCCTTCCTATCCCATCCCATCCCATCCCATCCCATCCCATCCCATCCCATCCCATCCCATCCCATCCCATCCCATCCCATCCCAGGATCTGCAGATGCCACCTGGGCTCACCTCTCCAGGTGTCCCTGGCTGCTCCTGGCATGGCTCCTCTGATCCCATTACAACCTGGGACACTCAGGGATTGTGGACGTGCCCTCCTCGCTGCTCCTCCCTCTTCACAGCATTCCCTGAGCTTCCGTCCTTCCCAGCCCGTGCTCCAACCCCCTTCCTGCCCAGGGCAGGAGAGTTGTGCCCCGTGCCAGGCTCCAGAGCTGTCCCCGGAGGGGCTGTGTGCCACGTTAGCTCCAGCCTCCCACTCGCTGCTGTCTCTCGCAAGGTTAAACAAGTGGAGAATCGCTCCTGGAAAAATGTCCCTGCTGCAGCACAGATCGCCTGCCACCACTGACCCCCGGCCCTGGAACACTCCCAGAGAGTGTCCAGCTCCAGACAGGGCGGGCTGGCTGAAGTGAGCCTGGCTCTGGAGCGCGTGGGAGCTCTGTGTCTCTCCTGGCTCGGGGCAGTGGCATGGCTGCGATCAGGCTGGGGTCAGAGGACAGGGATGAAGGACAGGCCTCAGGCTGGCCAGGCTCTGGCTGGTGACACATTCCAGGTCACCAGAGCTCAGGACACACTGCCAAGACAACCGAGACCCCTCCAGGCACCAGACAGGCTCTGGGGGTCCTCAGGAAGGGAGGAAATGGGACGAGGATGTGAGGACAAACATGAGGGACGAAAGCCAGAAGGGAGAAAGTGGATGTGACATCCCACAATTCCAGTATGAGCACTGTGGGGTTTGGTGTTTCCCGGTGTTTCCCAGGCAGGGTGAGGATCTCAGGGAGCTCACTTTTACCTGGACAGCGGAAAACCAGCGCCCAGAGACTCAGCTGGGGCTGCTTTTCCCTCCCATTTGTGACCCATTTGGGATGTCACCGTGTCCCAGGGCTGTTGGAGGGCCTGGGAAGGGTCCCAGCATTGCCTCCTGCTGCACTCAGCCCTGCCTGGTGGCTGTGCCGGAGCAGATTCCAGCATCCATCGGCCGGAGGCGGAGCCCTGGAACAGCGAGTGGGATTTGATCATCTCCTCATCTCCTGCACATTTGAGTCATGAGCATAATTCAGCAGCTTTCAGGCTCCAGGAGGCTGGGGAAAACAGCCTCTCCTTGGCTTTTCCTCCTTGGAAATCGTCGGTCCTTCCCCAGCCACCTCAGCCCCAGCCAAGGCTTTTGGGGTGCAGATGATGCTATCAGCATTTGGGATGAGCTGGTCCACACAGCGAGGGAGCTGGGCCATGGCAGACCTACCCTGGCAGCCAGAGAGATTTTTGGGAAAGGTGCCATCCTTTCCAGCAAGCTTGGAAAGGGCTGGGATGTGCAGAGCTTTTCCTGGGAAAGAAATGCTGTGTCCCAGGCTGGGGGTGGCTGCTGATATAAATCCTGCAGGATCCACATGTGAGGAAATCATGGATCTGCACTCAGGGGGCAATCCCAGTCTGGGGAGCTGGGATCCGTGGGTGGATGGAGGAGCCGGACCTGCCACAGTCCCAGAGAACCAGACCCAGGAGCAGAGCAGGGACTGGGGTGGGATGGAGAGCACAGGGCAGGATTTAGGGTAGGGATAAGGAGGGAAAGAAGCCTCCATTCCTCCTGAGGACGCTTTCCCACTGCTTCCCCACATCCCTGCCCTGCACACCAGCCCTTCCCAGCACTTTGCAGATCCATCTCTGCCGTCCTGGCTCCGTGACAGCCGAGTCCCTCTGGCACAGAGCCCTCTGCTTCCTTCCAGGCTTTCCTTGAAGGCCTCGCTTTCCCTTTTCCTGCCCTCATGCTTGGTGCAGGTGGAAGTGGCTGCTGGGAGTGGAGCACCCGGGATGCACCCTCAGGGTGAGTGCTCAGTGTGAGGGCAAGGCAGGGCAGCCTTCGTTATTCACCTCCTAATGATGGACAACCACCATTGGCAACCCCACCCTGTGCTTTGAATTTTGCGCTTTGCCTCCAAAAAATGGAGTGGTTTTAGTTGGAGTTTGCCTGGGTGAAGGAGGTGTCCCTGGAATGTGGTGTCACCATGCAGGCAACAAATTCTGAGTGGGCAGAGCAGCCTACCCTGGTGGCTCCTCCAGATCAGATCCATGCAGGGAAACTGAGGAATTCTTCAATCCCGTTGATTCCAGTGTTGCCCAAAGGCCACACAAAGTCCTGGGACCACTTTCAGCTCTGCCTGATTCCATAGGATTATAGAACCATGGAATGGGTTGTGTTGGAAGCGACCTTAAAAATCAGTTTGCTCCACCCTCTATGGGCAGGGACACCTTCCACCATCCCAGGCTGCTCCCAGCCCTGTCCAGCCTGGCCTTGGACACTTCCAGGGATCCAGGGGCAGCCATAGCTTCTGTGGGCACTCTGTGCCAGGGCCTCACTTCCCTCCCAGGGAACAATTCCTTCCCAATATCCCACGTGTGGCAGTGCCAGAGGAGCAGAAATCTCTGCCCTGTGCTTGCAGAGTAACACCTCAGTGGGGTATGGGGGGACCCTCGGTGTTATTGCAACACTAATTAATCCACAGACTTGACGATTTTCCTGTGGGATTCTTCCCGTGCTTCCCAGAAAGACAAATGGAGCATCCCAGGTCTCCAGAGCATCCCTGCAGTGCTGGAGCTGTGACAAAGCAGCTGCAAAGAGGGAACTGAGGAAGGGCTAGATTTCCAACCCCTTTGAAAACTTCCTTTTTAAAGGCTTTGGGAAAAAACCTTCTCTCTCTGGAGTCCAAGGTTGTGATTTGGGGCTGTTTCAGGAGTGTGAGTGGGACTCAGCCACGTCCATGACGAGATCAGAGTGGCGAGATGGGCTCAGGGAGCCGAGATAGCAGATACGTCACATCCGTTCATTTGGAGAAGTTTTCCAAAGCTGCCTTTCCCCAGGAATGTGAGTGCTGGGATGTGACTGACACCCGCTGGGGTGATGGACAGGCAGGGAGGGTGCGGGGAGGGAGGGCAGGCACAGTTCCCTGTCCGTGGAGCAGAGCGCGGCTCCCATTCCTGCTAATCCCATTAAAACCCGCACTAAGCCCCTGAGAGCCCTGCCTTGTCCAGGGAGCGGCTGGGCCGCGCTGCGGGCCAGGCTCAGCTGGGCCAGATGGGCAGGAGAGCTCGGGCCAGGCAGCTGTGCCTCCTTGTGGGATTAAAGCATGGTGCCAGGCCAGCCTGGGGGTTCACACCGGGATAAAGGGGCTCGGAGCACCGGGAGGGGCTGGGAGCAGGGCAGGGATGGGGACAGGGTGGGGTGAGAGCTCTGGGATTGAAGGGATGGGGACAGGGTGAGGTGGAAACCCTGGGGATGAAAGGATGGGGACAGGGTGGGGTGAGGCTTCTGGGCATGAGGGATGGGGCCAGCAGTGTGAGGGATGACCACCTGGCCATGGACAGCCTCTCCTGTGCCCAAGGATGCCAATTCCCTGCTGGCAGAGGAGCCGAGCTCCTGCTCGTGCTGCGCTGCTGGTAGCAGCACCCCGGCCTCATCCCCATCAATCTGCCTGCGAGAATCAACGGAGCCGTGCGTTCTGCCGGGGCTCCAGCTCGAGAGCCCCCCAGAGAGAGGGCTGGGCTGGCTCTAAATCTCCTAATCCCCTTCATCAGAGTGCCAGACAGGCAGAGACACCGAGCAAACTGCCTGGGGCTGGGCCCCCCTGCCTCCTCTGAGCTGCTGCAAATCCCAATCATCCTGCGGGCGATTACAGGGGCTTCTCCTGGAGCACAATATCCAATCTCCCCCAGAGGCCACCACAACATATGCAGGGCCAGGCTCCAGGGCCACCGCGGGCTTGTCTCTCGCTCATCCTATTAGCGCAGTGCCTGGCGGGGATGTGCGGGGTCCGCACCTCCCGCAGCCCCGACCGGCGGGGCAAGGAGGGAGCGGCTTCCCCGTGCCACGGTGCCGCTGCTCCGGCACTCCGGGCTCTGTTCCTCGCCCTGATTCGGCTGCTGAACCCCAGCCGTGCCCTCTCCATGGTCCTGCTCTGGAGCCTCCGCAGCTGCCTCGGGGAATCGTGGAGTAAAACACATTCCGTGATAAAAGAAGTGGTGTCAGCCCTTCAATTCCTTTGGAAACTCTACCCCGAGCACCAGGCTGGCTCGGCAGTGATCCAGAGCTCTGCTTCCATGCCAGGAGGGATTTGTGGCCATCATCATAGCAGAAAGAGCTGTCCTATTGCTCATCCGATGTAAAATCCACCCTGGCGGGCACTCACCACTCAGCCAGCGCCGGGCAGAGCTCTGCTGGCTCGGTCCCTGCTTCCACCAGAGCTGCTTGGCCCAGGAACCACCTCAGCATCCTTTAGTTTCCTTAAGTATTCAAGGAGAATAGATCAGGCTGTTCTAATGTTCCCACCTGACTCCCTGTTTCCAGCTTCCAGGAATGCCCATGGCTCTGGAGAAGGGAACACACAAGCACAGATGGTGAGAGTGGGGAGGCCCTGGCACAGGGTGCCCAGAGAAGCTGTGGCTGCCCCTGGATCCCTGGAAGTGTCCAAGGCCAGGCTGGATGGGGCTTGGAGCACCCTGGGCTAGTGGAAGGTCTCCCTGCCATGACAGGGGTGGAATGGGATGATCTCCAAGGTCCCTTCCAACCCAAACCATCCCGTGGTTCTGTGGCCACTGAAAATACAGCTTTGAACCCCTCAGTGCTTAGGGCTGAGCAAAGTCCTGCTGGGAAAACCCTCAGGAAAGGCAGTCTGTGAGGAAATGGTGCCACCACATCTGGTCACTGCTGTTTGGAGCCAGCAAGAGATCCCAGACCCCATTCCTGATACCACGCAAGCCCTGGAAATGACCCTGTCAGGTCTGTGCAGGCACTGGACAGCTGGGGCTGCGAGGTCAGGCCCTCAGGAGGCACGGGAATTAAATTTCCCATCCAAATGGATGTCCCTGGCCTGGCACATTCCCAACTCCTGCTGTAAGCCAGGACCCAATTAAAGCAGATGCACCTGGAAAAGCCAGGTCACAACAAAGCTTGGGCACGAGCCCAGCCCGTCTCCTGTCACACGCCGTCCCCAGCAGTCACCCGTGACCCCTCTTTGCATGTGCCCCAACACCAGGGAAGCCCCCGAGGAGTGGCCAGGAGCTTCCATCTCCTCCACCCCAGCCAGGAATGAATCCCCAAGGACTGAGCAGGGACACTGAGGCCATATCGCTCCACTCCATGGAGCCCAGCCAGGTGGGACAATCCTGGGGTGGGAGATTCCTGTTTTACCCTGCAGGGTTCTGCGGGCACCAAATCCCACCCCGAGGGTAGTGCTGCTGGGAACCCTGTGCCCGAGCCCCGGCCCTGCTGGGCAGCTGCAGCATCCGCAGCATCCGCAGCCCCTTCCCAGCCGGTAATTGATGTGTGCTGCCATGGAAACCGGAGGGCTCCAGCCCGGCACAGAGCCGGCTGGATGCGAACTCAGGGCTGTGCCAGAGGAGCGGGAAGGCTTCGTGTGGGGTGAGGGGAGAGCACGGCAACAGGGAGGAGAGGCAAGGAGGGAGTGGGTGGGATGGGTGGGAAAGGGAGAGCAGAGAGGGGAAGGAGGTGCAGGTGGGGTCAGGGAGGGGTGTGGATATCCTGGGATGGCTGAGGAGGAGGAGGGAGCTGGAGGAGCAACTGCAGGGCATGGCAGAAGGCCAGGAATGTTCAGGAGCGCCAGGCAGGGCCTGGGACTGTCTCTGCTTAGGAAGACACCCCGTGGTGATCTCTCCTGGGGGCAGGTGGGTGCTGACAGCTCTGCCCCTCTGTGCCAGCTGTGCCAGCCTGGCACCATCCTCAGCATCTGGATCCTCTTTCCCTGGGATGGCAGCAATCCCGGATCCCTGGACATGTCCCTGCTCCCAGCTGGCCTGGCCCTGCATGGAGGGGCAGCTGAGAACCCCCTAGCCCTCAGGATTCCCCCTCAGGAATGGGGGCATCAGATCCCCTCTCACAGCCCAGCAGAGCTCTGGGAGGGGCACGGCTCAAAAGGACTCTCTGCAAAGGGGAGGGGAGGATGAGCTTCATCTTCACATGGGAGCTCTTCCTTCCTGGAGCCTTCCAAGCAGGGAATGAGGCTTGCCTTTTCCTGGTGGTCCAGGCACAGCAATCCCAGAGCTGAGCAGGGAGAGGCGCAAGGATGTGTGTGAGCCCAGCACAGCCCAGATGTGCAACAGCTGTATGGATCCCCACCAGACAGGGGAGCAACCCTGCCCTGAGCCAGGAAACCTCCTGGTGCAGCTTGGGATCATCAGGATCCTGTGCAAAGGCAGGCAGGGAAACACCATAACCATGGCTGGAGGAGCTCCCTGCACCTGGGGCAGGAAGAGCCACAAACGTGCCCTGGTTTGGACTCACCCAGCTCTTTCCAAAGGGTCTGAAATGCCTAAAAAATCTGGGGAAAGGAGGTGGTGAAATGGTGGGAAATGGAGACAGCCTCCAAGGAGCAGAGGTGGAGGTGGGAGGGGGTCTGGATCACTTCGATGGGATTTTTCCAGGTTCCCACCTTGGCTGGTGACAGATGCAGGCAGCCATAGGGCTGGAGGTGTCTTTTCATTGAACTATTTTGGGTTAAAATCATAGAATCTATCACAGAACCACGGAATCATAGAATGGTTTGGGTTGGAAGGGGCCTGAAAGCTCATCCAGCTCCAACCCCCTGCCATGGGCAGGGACACCTCCCACTATCCCAGGATGACCCAAGCCCCGTCCAACCTGGCCTTGAAGGACACAGGTGTGTGGGAAAGAGCTTTGGGAGTTTATCCTCGCACTTGCGCAGGAATGTCCTCAAGCTGGAAAACAGGGAGACAAGAGCCGGGGTCCTTGCCCCAGGAGGAAGGCAGGTAGATCCCAAAGCCTTTCCAGCTCTTTCTTCCCTCAGGATGCTCAGGGGGACTCGCGGGAAGAAGCAGCCAGGCACAGGCAGCCGGGTTTTCACACTTTTATTGTAAAGCTTTAGGAAGGGCTAATTACAATGGAGTTGGTCATCCGACAGCTCAGCAAACGAACGGAACAGGAGAGAACGGAAAGGGCATCACGACGGTGTCATGCTCACGGCTCCGAACAGAAAGAGTTACAAGGGAATCAATTGTGCTCACAGCGCCCGGGGAGAACCAAGCCCAAGGCCCAGCGGCTTCCCCGCACAGGGAAATGCATCACACATTGAGCAGTACAACCTTAGCAAGAGGCGTCGCCTTAGACATAGGGCACCATCTGAAAAATAGTTGGGGTACTTTACTCTGCCATAGGATTTCTCCTTTAGAAAAGCTACACCTGCATGTACATAAAACTGTACAAAAAACAAGGCATCACAAGCAAGGAAATGAAATCTCGTATAAATAGAACCAACACTGAAGAGCTACAAAGGGGTCGCTTAGATCCTTCCCACGCAGCCCGCCTGCTCCCTGGCTCCCACCTTTGGTTTTCCCCCTGGCTTGTCCTAGTGCAGTGTGAGATACAGTGAATCCTCCTCCTCCCTGTGCTTGTCTAGACTGGAGCCCGTGGGGAGCTGTGCCCTCCCCACGTGCACAGAGGCTTTATCCTTCTGGCTTATAATTGTGCAAATGAGCTTCTTCCCACAGCACCTCTTCCTCGCCCTCCCCCAGGACTGATCTCCAGTGACACTGGCAGCGTCCCCCCGGGACAAATTCTCAGCCCCCCTCTCTCCCAGGACTGATGTCCAGCGCCCTCTCTTCCCCAGGGACTCATCCCCTGCACCCCTGGCACCCCACTGAGGCCTAGTCCCACTGCCCCTTCCATCCTTCCCCACACCCACCCAGTGCCCCGAGACACCCAACCCCTCTGCATCCCCAGACACCCAAGCCTGTGCCCACTGTGCTCCCCTTCAAACCCTCATCAGCCCCCTGTGCACCCCGCAGGACTCACCTATCCCCAAACCCATCCCCAAACCCATCCTCAAACCCAACCCCAAACCCATCCCCATCCCTCAGGGACCCCTCTGCACTCCCCCATCCCTGCACCATGCTCATACTGAGGACATCGCCAGGTGCTCCAGGAGACAACACAGCAATTCCAGCCACAGAACTTCCAGCCTCGGGATCCCTCTGGGGACCCCAGCACAAGGTAGGGAGCCCACCCGCCGGGATAAGGTGGTCTTGGACAAGCCCCCCTTGGATGTGGCTCTCCCGGGGGCCCCCAAGAGGGGCACTGGACACTGCCACTGCCTGAGCCCAGGGGAGGCGTGAGCAGCCGAGTTGGCAGTGGAATCAAAGATCATGGCCAGCACGGCCAAATTGCACATTCTGCCCAGTTTGGCCCTGAAACTACAGAGCTACAATAAAAACAAATTCGGGAGCGGCACCTGCTCAGGCAGCCAGAGCGGGGGAACGCGGCCCCGCAGGGCAGAGCAGGAACCCCAGCCGGGCGGATGGACATCCACCGGGAGCATCCCGCCCACCTCCAGGGACACCCGGCCGGGCGGAGCAGCAGCGGGAGGCCGGGAGGAGGGTCCTGCCTCCTCCGAGTGGCACCGCCAGGTGCCGGGGCCGCGGGCGATGCGGGGTGGCAGCGGTGCCGCCTGGGGAAGGCAGGGCTGCGGCACGAGGGACACAAAGGGACACGGGGCAGCGGGTGCAAGCAGGCGCCTTCTGCCGCCCTTCCTTTGTCCCCTGGGCTCGGCTGGCACCGTGTCCCCTCCAGGAGCCGCACGGGGAGGGCGCCGCATCCTGCCACCGCCCCAACAAAGGGAGAGGAGCTGCTCAGAGCGGGATGCGGGAAGGGGAGGAGGCTGGGCAGGGGGTCCCGACAGGCACTACAGCTATGGCAGGGCAGGCCCTGCGGGGCCCCTGCGCCCCCGGAGCCCGGCAGAGCCACCCGCCAGCCCCGCAGGGATGGAGGGAACGCATGGGCCGAGGATGTGCCACCACAGGAGACCCATCCTGCGGTGACCTGGCCTTGCTCCCTAAGGAAGATGCCAGAGCTGAAGACGGGAAGCACAAGGGTGCAGCACGGCCCCTCCCGCGGCCCGGCAGGCGGGGACTGGGAAGGGCTACCCAGGAATGAGGCGCGAGTGGCCCGGACCCCTCCTGCCAGGGGCGCACCCCCAAACCAGGACTGTGCCCCGGCTGCCCAGGGAGCAGCGACAGAGCCAGGGGTTCCCTCTGGGGAGCCCCGCAAGGGGCAGGGGCTTCTCTCCCCCCGCCCCGGCTGGGGACCCTGCACAGGAGCTGAGGATGCCGGGGCAGAGGGGACCTGCCAGGGAGACCGGTGGACCTTTGACAATGGAAGAGAAAGCTGGACCCCGTGAGAGTGGCCCTGTGGCCTAAGGGCAGCGGGAGTCCAGCGGGCAGGGGCTCGGCGGCCCCCGGTGTGACCCTGAGACAAAGCTCCTCCTCACAAAGGCAATGGTGGCTTTACAGGCGGATGGGATGGAGGTCGAGGGCACGGCACAGCCTGGCCTCGCGGGCATCCCCTGCCCCGGAGGAGGCCCGAGGCGATGGGCTGAGAGCCGGAGCCGCTGGCGACCTCCCTGCCAGCAGAGGCGGACTGAGGGCTTCTCCGGACCCAGCCGGTCCCTTCCTGGGGACATCCCCTGCCCGGACCCAGCCGGTCCCTTCCTGGGGGCTTCCCCACCCCTGCTCCACCCGCCAAGCGCAGGACCACCACCGGGGTACGCCCCCCAGCCCCAAAGCAGCCCCCACCTATGGCACCGGGCAGTCCCTAGGGACCCTGCAGCTTGTGGGCACAGTGACAACGTTCAGAAAGAGATCCAGGCTGAAAAATAGCAAAGTCCCTACAGTCCGGCCGGGATGCTGCCCCTCTCCTCCAGCTCCCCAGCTGCTGTTTCAGGGACTGATCACATCTCTATTTACAATATAGAACATGAGTGCGGGCCGGACGCTGCGCTCCCAGGGGCTCTTCCACGCAGGAAACCATTCAAAGCTGGAACTTGCTCCCTGTGGTTTGTTTTTTTTTTTTTT
>VZRN01006002.1:141265-164365 GCA_013397935.1 Dasyornis broadbenti
CATCCCATCCCATCCCATCCCATCCCATCCCATCCCATCCCATCCCATCCCATCCCGCTCAGCGGGAGCTTCCTTTGGGGAACAGGAGCTCCGTGTCTCATTCCCAACGCGTTTCCCCCTTGCCAGGGCCGTTGGGAGAGGGGAGCTGTGCTGCTGCAGGTGGCTCTGGAGCCAGGATCTCCTTCACAGGGCTCAGACACCATGTTCTCCTTCACAGTCCCCAGATGAGCGAGGCACAGCCAGTGCAGTATCCCAGCAGGGAATCATGGAATTATGGAATATCCTGAGCAGGAAGGGACCCACAAAGGTCATCCAGTCCAGCCCCTGGCCCTGCACAGGCACCCCAACAATCCCACCCAGTGCATCCCTGAGAGCTTTGTCCAGACACTCCTGGAGCTGTGGCAGCCTTGGGGCCGTGCCCATTCCCTGGGGAGCCTGGTCAGTGCCCAGCACCCTCTGGGGGAAGAACCTTTCCTGATCTCCAGCCAAAACCTCCCCCTCCAGCCATTCCCTCCTTCCCTGAGCTCTGCCCTCAGGCTGCTCTGCTGCAGCTGAACCAGCCCAGGGCCCTCAGCCGCTCCTCTCGTGGCCCCTCCAGACCCTTCCCCAGCTCCAGGTCCCTCCTTTGGACACTCTGGAACAGCTTTGGATCTCTCTGATATTGTGGCACCCCAAACTGCCCCAGGACTGGAGGTGAGGCTGCCCCAGCCCAGAGCAGACTGGCACAATCCTTCCTCGGGCCTGATCCCCCAGGACACAGCTGGACACCCTTTGGATGCAGGATACGTCCCACAGCCCCTCCCCCATTTCTGGCCCCTGATTCCCACCGGGACGAGCCCGGAGCTCTCCAGCTCTGGAGCAGCCCAGCCCCAGTGTCCCTGTGCAGGCCCTTGGGGGAGCTGCTGGAGCACTGCCCGTCCCCACAGCCCTGCTCCAGAGATGGATGAGCCCACAAAGATCAGGATCTGGGAGCACAGGCTCGGAGCTCCCTGCAGTCCAGCCGCGCTTTCCCCAGCCGCAGCTCCTCATCCCCTCGCCGTGCAGACGCTTTGCAGGACCATTCCTAGCACTACAACACCCAGCCAGACGGCTGCGGGACCAATTCTAGCACTACAACACCCAGACAGATGGCTTCCCAAACTTCCCACCCTCGCTCCAGATGGCGCCTGCTATCGGAGCCCGACCCGGCACTGCCCACCAAGGTGGTGACTGCGGCTCCAAGCCACACCTCCAGCTCCTGGGGCAAGAACAAGCAACACCCGCTCTTCCGACACATCCCGAGAGCTCCCCGGGCTGCTGCCAGCGCACAGACGGGTTTCTCCTGGGCTCCGGAGTCGGGAGATGGAGCACACACACAGCATCTCCCCCGGAGCCTCCTGCCCCGCTGGCTCTGCCCTCGTGCTGAACAGCAGCAGCTCCCAAGTTCATGGGCTGCCAGCGCCCAGGCTGCACGCCCAGATCAGCCCCCGGCCCATGCAGGACATTCCAACTCTCCCGAGCTGCAATCGGCTTCCCAGCTCCTGCCGAGGGGATCCCAGCACGAGCCAGGAATGGATGTGGGCAGATGCACCCACCCGGCTCAGCATCGCCGGCACAGGTGGAACTGAGGCACTTTGCCCGGTTCCCAAGGGATGTGTTTTTCCTTTGCCCTGCTCCCAGGGGACGTGCTTTCCCTTTTCCCGGCTCCCAGGGAATGTGTTTTTCCGCTGCCCAGCTCCCAGGGGATGTGTTCTCCCCGCGTTTGCCGGAGCCAGAGCTGGAGGAGCTGCTTCGCTGCTGCGGTCACACCGTGGGCACCGTGTGACAGCGGCCACAGCACCACAGCGACAGCCAGCAGAGCGCTCAGACGGATGCTCCTGGACACTGAGCGTGTCCCTGCAGGGCTCACAGAGCTCAGCAACACACGGAGGTACCCACAGGGCTCCCAAAATCCCCATCACCCCACAGCTTCCCTGGGATACCCAGCAAAACAAATCCAATCCCTCCGTAACAGATTTTGTGCTTGTGGTGCCACTCCCATCATCTCCTACCCTGGCACTGAGGGGCTTCAACCTTTGCTGAACTATAAAAAGCAGAATTATTACATTAAACTGCTGAATGATTATGGTAAGAAGCACCTTAATAGGATTACAGGGTTCAAAGGTTAGGAAATGCCAAAATTAGGATTGTCCAGGCAGCCTTAATTCTCCTCATGGAAGTGCTTTGTGATGCAGACACACATCAGAGTCACACTCTGGTGGGAAATATTTCCCCTGGGGTCCCTTTGTGCCTTCCAGTGAGAGGAAAGAACCCCCTGGGAGACGGAACAGGGAAGAAGCTGCTTTGCCAGTGAGACTCTGCCCCAGGGGCTGCAGGAATTGGGGAAGGGACAAGGAAAGGGTCAAGAGATCACAGGAAATTCCTCCTCTAAAAAGGGGCTGGAGGATGGGGGTTTGCCATGAGAAATGAGAAAAAAATAGCAATTTCCTTTTCACCTTCTGGAAATAAAATATCCAGGCAGACCTCAATGGCACTTTCTCAAAATATTTGGTACCTGGCACGTGTTCACTATCAAAAATCGGGTCCTTGCAGCTAAAACTCAGAGCAGCTGAAAGCAAAGGAGAGGAATGAGCATTGCTGGGCAATCCTCCTCACTCAGGGTGCATAAAGCAAACAAATCCAGCTCCAAATGAATCCTGGATCCAGCAATATCCAAACATTATCCTCTGGCCATCCTACAGCCAACAGACATTCCACAAGTATCCACCAGAAAGGTTGGGGAGTCCAAACCAATCCATGGAATAGCCAAACCATCTTCCCAGCATTTGCTCCTGCAACATCCAGGTGAGCACTAGCTCCTGAGGTAGGAACGCACAGAAGTCCTAGAAACATGGAATTGCAGGCAATGGAGCTGCCCTGCTTCCTTCCCTGCCCCAGGAGCAGGGACAGGTGGGAATCCAGGGCTCTCCTGGCTCTGGAGCAGCTCCTGCATGGGCTAATGATGGTTATGTAAATCCCAGGGGAGAGCGGCACCACCTGCCATCCCCGGGGCTGCCAGCTCATGCATGCCTCGGATGCGCATTCCTGCTGCCCAAATTCCTCCACAATAGCTCCTGCCACATTCCCACCTCGCCTCTGCTGATGGATGCACGGGGTTCCTCCCGTGGGAGTCTGTGGGGAGGACCTGCCCCCTCCTCCAGGCAGGGGCTCCCTGGGGGCACAGGAATGGCTCTCCCAGAGCTCCCTGGGGGCACAGGAATGGCTCTCCCAGAGCTCCCTGGCACACTGCGGGCGCCCTGTGCCACCAGCCGATGTGCCCACAAGGGCCAGGCCCCCAGGAGCAGCGTCACCAGTGCCACTGAGAGCTCTGCCCTGGTGACACGGTGCCCACAGCCCAGGTGCCCTTCCCAGCCCTTCAGTGCACTTCAGTCTCAGCCGGACTTGGGTGAGGGACAAGATGTGGTCCTGGTGGCACCAGGGGAGCTCCCAGTCCATATTATCATGGGTTGGTGACACACAGTGGTCCTCTTACCTGTGTCCCCAAGTCCAGAGCATCACTGGATTCCAGGTTCAGCAGGGCCTGGAGACCTGAGCCACAGCAGGACTGTGCCCCGTGCTCCTGGCACTGCTCCTGGGGCTGGGGACACTCCCCCCAACAAGCAGGGGGTGTCCCAGCAGCAAATGCTTCTTCCAGGAGGAACCTGAGCACGTCATCCTTGAGCTCTGCCTTGTGCCTGAGCCTGGGAAAGGCTGGGTCTGATCCCTCCTTCCCTGTCCCCTCTGCCCAGGCTGGGGGGAGCACACAGAGGGTCCCCTTCAGCCGCATCCCGTCCCAAATGGGTGGGATAGCAACCCCACCCCTGGGGCTGGCTTGAGCACCCTCCTCCTGCAGCATCCCTGTGCTCATCCAGCATCTCCAAGGGTTAATCAGCCTCTCCAGAGCTTCTCAAAGGTAATTAGGAAGAGCCTGGGCAAGTGTGGTGGCAGACACCACTGCACTTATCTCCCCACTTCCGGGGCTCTGCCCTTATCATTTAATTAAAGCTGCAGCCGTGCTTCCCTGGCTGGCAGCAGCTCATCACGGAGGGCACTGGAGCTTGAGGCAGCCTCTGCCAGCTCCCAGGGAAGAGCGGGAGAAGGGAGGGAACAGGCCCAGAGAAGGACAATCAAAGGGAGAAGGAGATAAAGGAAGAGTCCTTTTGTGCTGGCAGCTCCGGGACTGGGAAGGCAGGAAAGGATCCCAGAGCTGGGTGTGGGGAGATGTGGGAACAGCTCTGCTCTGGGTGGATCTTGGAGATGTCATGGCCTGGGAATGAGCCAAGGAAACGCCTTGGGTGGGAGGCAAAACAGCCTCCATCTCCCAGCAGGAACAGGACCCTGGACCCTCACCAGCCCCAAAGCAGCTCTCCCACAGAATCCCAGGATCACTGAGGTTGGAAAAGACCTCCAGGTTCATCGAATCCAAGCTGTGCCTGCTTCCCACCCTGTCCCCAGCCCAGGGCACCGAGTGCCACCTCCAGGCCTGCCTTGGACACCTCCAGGGATGGGCACTCCAAACCTCCCTGGGCAGCCCCTGCCAAGGCCTGAGCACCCTTTCCATGGAGAAATTCCTGCTGATGTCCAACCTGAGCCTCCCCTGGCACAGCCTGAGGCCGTTCCCTCTCCTCCTGTCCCTGTTCCCTGGGAGCAGAGCCTGACCCCCCCCAGCTGCCCCCTCCTGTCAGGAGCTGTGCAGAGCCAGAAGGTCCCCCCTGAGCCTCCTTTCCTCCAGGCTGAGCCCTTTCCCAGCTCCCTCAGCTGCTCCTGGTGCTCCAGCCCCTTCCCAGCTCCGTTCCCTTCCCTGGACACGCTCCAGCCCCTCAGTGTCTCTCTGGCCGTGAGGACCCAGAACTGGACACAGCCCTCGAGGTCCCCCAGCAGTGCCAGCACAGGGGACGGGCCCTGCCCTGGTCCTGTGGCCACACTTATTTGATCCAGCCAGGTTGCCCTTGGCCTCCTTGCCCACTTGGGCACACATGGCCCAAGCAGACACACTCGGGCTCCCAGCAAGGCACCTTCAGGTGCGCCCTGACCCCAGAGCAGGGCCAGTCATGCTCAGTCCTCCCAGAGGAAAAGGACAATCCCTGCCATGCTGGACCCAGAGCCCCAGAGAAAACTGGGGACCATAGGGAAGAGGCATGGCCAGGAGAGAGGCCACCAAGCACCCGGATGGATGGAAATCCAGGAACAGGATGGATGCCCATGGAGCAACAACAGCAAACTCCTGCACCAGGGCTCCAAAGAAGGACATGGATCCTAGAAAACCATGGAATCACAGAATGGTCTGGGTTGGAAGGGACCTTGAAGCTCATCTTGTTCCACCCCTGCCATGGACAGGGACACCTTCCCTTATCCCAGGCTGCTCCAAGCCCCGCCCAACCTGGCCTTGGACACTGCCAGGGATCCAGGGGCAGCCACAGCTTCTCTGGGCAACTTCAGGGCCCCACCCCCCTCTCAGGGAAGGATTTTTTCCTGATATCCAATCCAAACCTCCTCTCTGTCAGCGGGAATCCATTCTCCTGATGGATAAAGCCTGGGAATGCTGTTGTGTGAAGGCCACACGTGGCTGTGTGGGCACAGCTCTGCAGGGATGTGTTCCGGAGCGCATTCAATGCACGTTTTAGGACAAGCAGCCCCCAACCACTGCTGGCAGCTCCCATGCCAAATTCCACACCTCTCTCCCAAAGTGTGGCTAAGCTAATGGATCTTGAAAGGAAATATTCATAATCACTTTGTTAGCAGGGCTGACAGCGCAGCTTGCTCCCCAAAACCAGCTGGAACAGCTCTGCGAAAACTCAGGAAAAACAGAAAAAGAAATCAACCTGAGGGAAACCCAGCATGGAAAATTGAAGCCGTAGCGTTGGAAAGCAGCTGAGGTGATAAGCAATCGGAAAGGAGCCTGTACAATACAAAATGTCAGAGCCTGAGGCTGCGCAGTGCAGGGAATGATCCTCATTCCAGGCTCCGAGAGCTGCTCCGAAGGCACAGCCCGGCTGGAGCGGTGCGTGTGTGCCTGGCACACTCCGAGCGCAAGGAACGGAGCCACAGGAGCAGCCCAGTGCCAGTGCTGCACGGGGAATGGGAAAACCAGTCTGGGGAGGGGCTGGGAAAGGGGCTCAGTGTGGGGAAAAGGGGGTCAGGGGGGACCCTGTGGCTCTGCACAACTCCTGACAGGAGGGGGCAGCCAGCGGGGTCAGGAGATGCTCCCAAGGGACAAAGGGCAGGAGGAGTGGCCTCAAGTTGAGCCAGGGGAAGGTCAGGTTGGACATCAGGAAAAATTTCTTCCCTGAAGGATGGTCAAGCCCTGGAAGAGCTGCCCAGGGCAGTGGTGGAGTCACCCTGCAGGGATTTCAAAGCCATATGGATGTGGCATTTGGGGACATGGCTTAGCGGTGGCCACAGCAGTGCTGGGGGAATGGTTGGATTTAATGATCTCAGAAGGTTTTTCCAACCTTCATTCCATGATTTTATACAAAGGTGATTGTCTCTCACCCCCTGCTCATGTCCTAATCACACAAGCCAGTATTAACAGGCAATATTTGAATTTTTGTTAATTCATTTCCAGCATGGCCAGTTCTCTCACCTCACCTACAGCCACAGAGAGCACTCCGAGGAGCACCGGTTCATGTGCACAGGGATTTGGGAATACTGGGCTGGCTTTGTGAGCCCTCTCCATGTTTGCTCCTTGGTGGCTGCCTCTCATTGTTCCCGGGTATTAAAGCTCTTGTGTCAAGGAGAAAAGAAGTGGCGTTCGCATGTCTGCCTTTGAACAAAGCCATTGTTCAGCTCCATCAACAATTTAATAATCCTTCCCCGGCAGGACAATGGATGGGGGGAAATTGTTGGTGCAGGGGGGCCGGGAGCCACAGAGCCAAGTGCTGTTCCCGGCCTTTGAAGTCACGGAGGTGTTCAAGTGACAAAAGAAATCACAAGGTTATGAAAAGGGCTCGTCTCAACCAGGGGATCTGCAAACAAAGGGAACCGAGACCACTCGGAGAGAAGCGGAGCAGGGAGAAGGAAGAGCCCTTGGAAGAGAGTCAAGCCAAACCCCAAGGAAACTGGGAGAGGAAATGACAGGATGGATTTGCATGCGGACGCTTTGTTTCCTTGCCACAGATCTTTCCTGGGCTGCTTCCGAGGAAAGGGAGCACCCTGACGTCATTCCAGCTCTTTTACAGCCTGTCCTGACTCTTGCCCAAGCTGTCCTGCAGACACCGAGGGGGAAGAGGCAAATCCCTGCCGGAATTTTGGGTGGCTGTTTGGAAGGATCAGGGGACAGGCACTAAATCCAGGGTGAAGCTCTTGGGGAAATGTCTGTGCCTGAGGGATGCGCACCGAGCCCCAGAGAACTAAAGCCACCTGAAATCCAACATCCGGCACTCCTGGGAGCGTTAGACCAGGGATACAGTTGGGAAACTTTGGGGGAACAATCCCACGCCAGATGAGGCCGTTTCTCTGCTGATTGCTCAGAGATCCAGAGCCTGAACCCCTGGACTGCCCAGCCCCTTTCTCTGCAGTGCAGCCGTGCCACAAAGCAGCTGGAAACGCTCCTTATTGACGCCTCAAACGCCCACAGACTCCGAGGCTGAAAATCCGCAGTGGGAGCACCACGGGGAGAGGTTTTGTGGCTGGCACGTGGCAGGAGCAGCACTGGTCACATCCTCCCGTGGTGCAGCCAAAATTCACGCCAAGAAATCAGCCCTGGTGCTTGAATTGGAGCATTTGCGCTCCTGCTGGGAATCCTCACCCAGCACACTGAAAGGATCTGCCACCCTGATGGCCGGGAGTGGGGAGAAATCCCCTTCTCCTGGAAAAGCAGGAAGGATCAGCTCCAAAGCATCCAGCTGAAGGAGCAAGGAGGGAGATATGGGGAGGTTTAGGATTGGGGCAGACTGGTTAAGGCTCATTCGGGAAGAAACCCCGATCCCGATAGCTATTGCTGTGCCCTGTGTTTGTTATTAGGATGACAGGGAGAAGCCCTTGTGGGAAAGCGGGGAAAAGACGGATAATCGCTTCCGATAGGGAATATCAACCTCCAGCTACCCCTGGGTGCTGCAGTTTACAGGCTGCTGGAGGAGAGATGCAATAAAGTTTGCACCACTCGGGGGAGGCCCGCCAGAGGCAGTCCTAAAGGCTGCCATGAATAAAACACGCTTTAAAGAGCCAGCGAGGATTACAAAATCCTAAAATCCAGGCAGGACAAGCAGGATACATCATCCTCCCCACATCAGAGGCAGGTTGGCAAAGGGGATTTGCCAGCCCTGCAACCCCCAGAGCGCAGCACCAGGGAGAGGCAGGATGATCACGAGAAGATTTGGATTTCACGGTCCAACAGAGATGGATGAAAATTTCCAGATTCGGTCCAAGGGCATCATTTTCAGCAGTTATTTTTCCAGAGGCAGGAGGAGACGGTAAGAGCAGGTCTGCTCCTGATGCGAGGGAAAATCTGTGCACAGCACAGAGCAAAGCAGCATCTGAAGGAGCAGCCAGAGCCGCCCAGGTACAGAGCTCCGAGGGATCCGCGATTGCAGAGGTCCGGGCCAGCAATTGCCCCTTTGAAGGGAGCCGTTCATCATCATTAAGGAGCTTCACATCCCGAGGGACCCGCAGGCAAAACAACCCCGGCGCTGCTGCCCCGACGCGGGTTCGCACGGGAGAAAACAGGGCTCCGGGAATGACAAATGGAATGCGTGTGGGCGGCAGGGTTTACCTGCAGCCCGAGCTCGGGAAGGGCTCGGGATCTGCTCCTCAGGGAAGCTGATAGGGGAACAATAGCCTGCGAGTGGCATTGTTTGCAGGAAAGGCGAGATATTTGCCTTTTCTCACTGATGTTGCTGCATCTCTGCGGGGGCCCCTTCCTGTGTGGCTAATAAGCAGCAAGACGCCAGACACGGAATACAAAAATTCCTTTGGCTTTGATTCGTTTTCTTTCTGGATAGAGTCAGCCTTACTTTTGTCAAGATCCCTGTTGTCTGGGTAATTTCATCTAGAGATCCTCAAGGAGCAGAAATCTCCACATCGCTCCAAGTTTAATATCTCGGTTTGAGCTGGCATATATTCCAGCAATAATTTATACAACTGAAGAGGGGAAAAAAAAATTACTTCTGTCTAATTGGCATTACACTAATTACCAGCAAAATACATCAGGCAAATATCACATCTCCTCACTCTCTGTCATTTTGCATTCCCTGCTCCATTTTCTCTTTCCTCGGCAGCGATAAAACAACACGACAGCCATTCCGACATCCCTGAGCAAGGATCACATCCTGACCCCCTCCTCCTTTTCCTGCTGCCTCCTCGTTTCCTCACGTCCAAGCAGATTGTTCTAACCCAGACACACATGGCTGATGGAGAACTGCTGTTCCCTGTGCATTCCAGCATCCTGCTCTTCCCTGCTGGATCCCTTCCCCAGTGTTCCCTGTCCAGAGGGTTCATGGCCATCCATGGAAGAACATTTTATATCTGACTGATACAGAACAGACTACACCGGAGGCACAGGTTTCACCCATGGGCCACCCGAGCTGATTTATTCCTGATTCCCAGCATCCCTGCCAGTTTACCCCAAATTATTGGAAAAGTGACCTTATTTTAGCCCAACAACACTGGTCTCATGCTGAAATAAAGATGCCAGGTGTAAGTCCAAGCTTCTCCAAGAACTACCACAAGCACTGTCCTCATCATCCAGCTGATTCTGACACGAGCCTGTTTTCTCCCGGATCAGAGCAGCTCCCCCCAGACAAGATTCCTGTCACAGTTTGGGGATCAGTTTGGGAGAGACCTTTCCCTAGTTTTGGCCTCCAAGCCCAGGAACGAGATCTGGCTGTTTGTTTTTAGGGAAACAGCCCTGGAAGGAGCATCCAAGTAGGACTTGGTATCCATGACAGCCTGGGAGGTTCCATGCTCCCACCAGTGAGGTTCAGCCCTCATTTTCCACAAGGATTGAGGCTGAAGTGCTCCCAGGGATCATACGGGAGCCTTGTACCCTGGGCAGAGGCACAGCCCCTTCTCCATCCCACTGGGGACAACAAACACGGACAATGTCCCCGCACATCTCTCCTGGGAAAACGGAGCCTTCCAGCCACGGACACGTAAACTTCCACCATTCCAGCTGGTTGGAAACTTCCCTGTCCTGCTCAGGGGTGCTGGAAAAAGAGCCCAGGTGCAGCCACACCGGCCAGGGAGCAGGGACTGAGCACCACGTGGCCGCTGTTGCGTCCCTGAGCAGAGCGTGGCCGCCTCAGCTCCCGGGCAATGAGCCCTGGATGCTGGCGGGAAGCGGAGCTCTCGGCAAGGAGAGGCAAACGCAAGGGCTGCCACAGTTTGATAACCTCTGAGGCACAGCAGCCTATCCCGGGGATGGCTCGCCACAGCCATGACTAATGGGAGATTTATGGAGTGTCCTCTCCGCCGGGGAAGCGGAGCGCTGGCGTTCCAGCCACTTAACGGAGGGGACTTCAAATCAGGATGGATGAGAGCCCGTGGGAAGGAGACAGGAAGAGAGATTCTTTAATAGTGAGAGCACAAAGGATCAAATCCCGGGGAAGAGCGAACAACTGAGACTGACATCTGACCTGTCTCAACAGCAAAGCTCCCATTGATTTCACCGGGGACAGGCATGAATCCCTTATCCTCTATCTCCTGCTGGCGAGAGGGATTTTCCATGTGAGGGATCCACACCTGACCGATCCTTCAAACTCAGCCACCTGCTATTTTTATGAGAAAGAAACTGCAGTGTGGAGTCCACGAGAAGCTCAAATGGGAGACTTTGTAAGCTCCTCTGGCATTAAGTTTAAATCCCACGCTAATGCAGGTCCCTTGCTTGGGCAGAGGCACTGCCAGGCAGGTTTATGGAGACATTCCCGAGCATTGGGAGGCAGATAAAGGGGAAATAACTGCGGTAGATCACACAGGAGCTGGAAATGGCACGTCAAATTACTTCAAAAGGAGCTTTCTAAGGAAGCAGGTCTTTGAAAACAACAAATAGTCTGGGGCTGCTGAGGGATCCTGCCTGTCTGTTGCTTTTACACTCGGTGGCTTTCTCTGGTTTAGACGTGTTCTAAAGCTGAATGCCAAGCTCAGAATCCCTGCCTCCCGCAGAATCCCGGCATCCTGCAAGTTCAGCTCTTTGTGGAGCCACAGAGCAGGCAGGCTGGGAAAACCGCTCTGTCTGGACAGCAAAATGGCCAAAAAAAGTGACCCAGCAAAACCTCAGCCTGGTCACTCCCCTGTCCAGCTGCCCACGGAGCTGTGCTGGGGCAGCAGGATGGCACAGGGACAGGGTGAGCCCAGCAAGAGGGACAGGAGGGGACCTGCCTGTTGTGCTCCCAAAACACACGAGGTGCTGGGGGTTACCAACAGAAATCCTCATTCCCACTCCTGGCTGGCTCCCACCTGTCCAAAGCAGTGGCAGCAGCTCTGAGGTTCAAGTGCATCTTTTAAAATGTGCTGGGTAACACAAACGAGGAGCCTGAAGTAGCTTCAGCCAAACCCAGTCCGAGGAAATGTCCTCCCTGGAGAGGAACGTGGTACAAGCAAAGAAAGGCCCCACCCTCCTGTTCCCATTGCAGATCTAATTCGGAAAACTCTTCCTGGAACTTGGTTTAACAAACTCGAGATGAAGCCACGAATAGTTGGAGGCTGACGCAAACTATTTTTGGAAAATCGACTTTCTCCCAAAGAAGGGATGTTGAGATTTGGCCCAGAGATAAGAATAGCTGTACATGACCATTTGCATGGGCATTTGCATCGGAATTTGCAACCATTGCCAGGGAAAAGGAAAATGCCAAGTCCTGTGTGGGTTGGGTTCCCTGTTTTAATGTCACTGGGGTCATGTTCTGCCAGGTGAGAATCCTTTCCCAGGCCTGCTGAGGTGGAATGCGATGGAAAATGTTCCTGCCTTGGACTGGAGGAGTTCCATGACGCGGTTTGGTCTCCCTTGCCTGGGAGACTGGGAAATCCTCCCTTCCCTGGCACAGCAGAAGTCGCCTTCCCCCAGTGAGCTCATTTATAATTCCTAGCTAAAAACTTCTCTATTCCCCTCTGTTTGCAGCCGATTCCCTTAGGGAAAGTCTCAAAGTTTGCCATGGAGCTGACCAAGCCCAAAAGCGGTTCCAAAGGGCGGGGTGAGTTTGGGGTCAGCAGCTCCCAGCGTGTTCCCCAGGCCTGGGGTCTCTGCAGGATTGCCTGGAAAATCAGGATTGAGAGCAGGGTCACCTCCCTGAGCTGCGCACTCGCCATGCACAGGGACAGCAGCATCCCGGGCAGGGCTCCCAGATGGAAGGAGGAATAAAGAATAAGAAAAATGATAAAATTTTCTCCATCCACTAAATTCAGAGCAGGAAGGATGTGAAGGACAAAACACAAGCGAGAGGACAGTCCCAGATTTCCACCGGCTTGCCCCAGACAGCAAGAGGAAATGGAAGAGCTCCCAGCCGAGCCCAGGATTGCAAGAAACAGCAGAAAACTCCCCAAATCCAATCCTGAATGCAGCAGGCACACACAGAGCCACGGGGACCTGGATATTCTCCAGGAAAAGGCACCTTCCCACTGAAATACGGAGCTTTTTGTCACTTGGGCGTTGACTCCGAGTGACTGCACTGCCTGCACCTTCCACAATCCCACCCCGTGGGCTCAGGGACAGAAAGCGGGGACAAAGCAACCAGAACCCAAGAGGGAAATTTGGGTTCTTCAAAAAACTCTCCTAAGGATGTCCAGGATCTGCCAAGGATCTTTGGAGAACTTGAGGACAACGTGTGCGCTACCACATAATCCTGCGAGGCGAGACAAATTATTCCAGCTATTTCGGACAACGTCTGAAGCGAGGAGCAGCCTTCTTAGAAGGTCTTGAGAGGATTAAAGGCACTCTCTGGAGCTGGAGCAATGTGCTTGACCCTGGGGCAGGGGAGCAGCCGTCCCCTGTTCACCCCAGGCTCCTGGGGACAACTGGGGAAGGTGACCTGGCTGGCGTGGCAGGAGAACTGCCCGGCCCTGAGCAGCTCTGGTGTAAGAGTTCACCCCGACACGGCCGCTGGAAAATATGGAAAGTAAGGAAATGGGGCAAGAAGGAGGCTGGAATTCCAGCTCAGGCAGAAATGCTGAAAGCAGGATGGGGTAATCCAGGGCCGTTTGCAATCTGCTGGATGTGGTGTCTCCTGATAAAAATCTTTTCCCAGCGGT
Source organism: Dasyornis broadbenti (assembly GCA_013397935.1). Taxonomy (NCBI): domain Eukaryota; kingdom Metazoa; phylum Chordata; class Aves; order Passeriformes; family Dasyornithidae; genus Dasyornis; species Dasyornis broadbenti. The sequence goes on from VZRN01006002.1 coordinate 154,460, forward strand.
GATTAAGCAAATCAGGAGCCAGCTTTGGGGATGAACCAACATGAAGTGTGGAAAGAAGTTCCTGATTTCTTCTGAAGAAATGCAGGTGCCTGTGGAGGTGAAGATCCCTGAGGAACACAGACAGAATTTCCAGAGGCAGATGAGGAGCAGAACATGATCACACAAAGGGTGTGGACACCCTAAACCGGGGCAGGAGTGGGAACTGCTGCTAATGACAAAAGGAATTCCAGCCCTGAAGTGTTAAAAAGGGGCTGGAGATCAGTTAGGAAAACCCCAAACCCACGATGTCTCAGATAGAGGGGAGTCCAAGCAGCAGCCAGAGGTGTGACCTGCTGGGTCCCAGGCAGCAAGGACCAGGAATGGCATGGATCTAGCTGGAATCCCACATCCCACATCCCAGACAAAGCCCACTCCAAGGCTTTCCTCAGCCTCTGCAACAAAGCAGAAGCACTGCAGGGGACATTTGCAAAATAAACCTCAGATCCACAGGCTGAAAATGTGCCTGGAACTCTTCCTGCAAGACAAAAGGGACATTTAAAGATAATGTAGGAAAAAGAGAATAGGTTTTAAGATCTAGAGGAGTCGCTGTGCCAGGGAAGGAGACAGAATGTAATTTTTCTGTCCCATCTGTTGGCTGCGAGGAATTGAACAACAATCGCAGTGAGAACCTTAAAAAGCAGCTCATGACTGGCACTAAAGCAGAGGCAGGAGGCAGTGGCTGCCCAGGGCTGCAAATCCATCCTCACGGTGAGCAGGAAAAAGGGATGGCTGGCTCAGGAATGCTCTGAGCCATTCACCTTCCCGAGGTGCTCAGAGATGGGGGTGTTCACCATTGAGAAAATTCCAGGGAGAGCTCAGAGCCCCTGCCAGGGCCTAAAGGGGCTCCAGGCGAGCTGGAGACGGACTGGGGACAAGGGATGGACGGACAGGCCACAGGGAATGGCTTCCCACTGCCAGAGAGCAGGGATAGATGGGAGCCCCGGACGGAATTGTTCCCTGGGAGGGTGGTGAGGCCCTGGCACAGGGTGCCCAGAGAAGCTGTGGCTGCCCCTGGATCCCTGGCAGTGTCCAAGGCCAGGCTGGACAGGGCTTGGAGCAGCCTGGGATGGTGGAAGGTGTCCCTGCCCATGGCAGGGGGTGGAACTGGATGGGTTTTAAGGTCCTTTCCAAGCCAAACCATTCCATGATTCCATGGCACTGCGGGGTGCACACACAGCCAGGTGCAGTCCTGTTTGCGTGCCATGGTCACACTGTGAACACAAACACTCCCAGACACGTTATCCCTGCACCTGGAGCTGCTGTGGATGTCACCAAGTGCTGCTGGGGGGCTCTGGGCCATCATCTGGACACATCCACCCCACCAAAAGCTCGTTGGCAAATCAGAGACCGTGCAGAGAGGAAAATGAGCTGAAGGAAGGGAAGGCTTGAACTATAATCAGAACTGGAGCAAAGAGGAGGAGGGAAACTTCTCCCTGGACTGCTTCTGCAAGGGTTGCCAAAAAGCACCACACACATCCAGGATGTGCCAGATGTTGCTGCTGGCCAGGAATGAGGCTGCAGGTCTGTGGTGGTGGCAGGAGCAGATGGCAATGGCTGGGAGGAGCGCGAGGAAGGGTGGGAGGAGAGGAAGAGAGACCCAGCTGCCAAAACCTCTTGCCTTGGCTCTGCTCACAGGGAGGGACTTGACTCAGTTTTCTTTCAAGGAGATCTTTAAATGTTGAGTTGCCTGAATGGGATCTCGGAGTACACACCACGAGAGGGGAATTCTGGTGGTGTGGGACTCCATGGGAAGAAATGGGAGGAGCTGAAGCAGAATTTAGGTGTAGACTGGTGAAGCTGGGGGCAGGGAGGACCCTCCCCTGGGAGGGCTCACCCTGGGGTCTCTCACACTGCGCTAACGAAGTGGGATCTTCCCAAAGGGATGCTCCCGGCAGGAATCACAGGCTGGGATTTCATGGCCGTGTCACACATGGGTAAGACAAGCTGCTCCTCCTGGCTTTGCAATGCATCCATCTAAATCTTCCCTGAAACAAAGGAAAACCTGGACTGGTGGGGTTTTATTGAGCCCAGCAGCCAAGGCCGGGAAGCGGCGTCTCCATCCATCCGCTCCAGCTGTGCCGAGGTGTTCGGAGCAGCTGGGAGAGCACTGGAAAAGCCTGAGCTTGGCAGAGCAGCCCTCGGTGATGAACCAGGCAGGAGGGTTTGAAACCAGCTCTGCCACAAAGCCCCAAAGCCAAGCTCTGCTCCCGCCTCAGACATCAGCAGCAGCCTGGGCTCTGGCATCCGGGAGCAGCCGGATTCCTGCCTCGTGCCTCTGGAACACCAGGCTCTTGAAAACGGCAGAGGGAGGAGCTGCCAGCTCATCCAGGGTTACCCAGAGCGCACAGCCACCTCTGAAAAATGCAAATTGCAATTTTCTATTTCATTCCCCACCTATGGCAGAGTTTCTTCCCTGGAACTGCAAGGATAAACTCCTGAACATCTGGGAAGTGCAGATCCCACGGCACTGAAAGTGTTGGGAAAGCACACGAGGTGGTTGTTAATTCCATATTCCGAGCGGGGCTGTAACTGCACGCATTAAAAATGGCAAGGGGTCCCCACTTTAAATAATGGCCATAAACCAGATTTTAAGGGAGGAAAAACACAAATCAGACACGCCTCATCCAATAAATCACAATCCTGGGTATGTTTGCACCACACAGGGAAACAAGCTCTGTGTAATATTGCCTAAATTACTCGTATTTGGTCCTGAAATCCTCCTAAATTCCCTCCATCGCCAGTGGAGAGCGACTGGCACTGTCGCCATCCAAGCCCTGCGTGCATTGTGGCAGAGCAGAGCCTCCCTGGAGCACCAGCGCTCCCAGGCTCCTTCCAACCAAAGCAAATCTGGGAGCCGGCGGGAACAGATGTCTTTGGGAAAAGCACCAAGCGGGAGACTGAGCTCCGTTCCCAGCTCCATGTGCCCCACCAAGGTGGGGAACAGCCCATGGAAATGCTGGGGAGGAAACAGTGGGCAGCGAGGGAAAATAGCAGGGATGACAAACGCCTGGGATGAGTGAGGAGCTGCCACGTCAGCGCCAAGCTCCTGGAGAAGGCTTCACTGGAACCATCGTAATTCCTCCTGCAAAGGGCCTGGCTCAGCCCCTGCAGTACAGCATTTTACTGCAGTCTGCACAGCAGAAAGGGTCCAAAAAAGGAGGACACTGAGATGTGTGTTAATCAAGGGAAGAACCATCTACAAAGAAAAGGCATGGATCTGTCTTCCAGTTGAAAAGCTATAAATAGCCTTGCATACTTGCTTATCAGATTGGTTCGGCTGCAGGGATAATCTCCTGGAGAAAGCAATGGAAGCCCTGTTATGTTGGATATTTATAACCAGATGAAAGCCGAGAAAATGCACAGTCGTGTCAGCCTCGCGCTCGTGCTGCGGGATGGGGTGTGGGATCCAGCGCATCTCCTCGGCTTAACGGAAGGTCAAGAACGGCTTAGCCTGCCCAGCTTCCCAAAAATCCCAAGATCTGATCTCTTTGAGGGGCTGGTGCTGCTGATGAAGCCAAGGCAAGGACATGGTGGGACAGGCCCCAAAAGGTCATGATGGTCCCACATCATTCCTTCTTTGTAGGAAGCAGGTCATGACCCTGCTCTGCACAAACAAGGTCTGGCTGGAAGCACAGTGGGGTCGGATGTGCCACACCTCGGGCAGGGGAATGAGGAAACACAGCTCTGGTGAGCTGATCTAACACCCCCAGTGCCTGCGAATCCCCAGATCACCTGTCCCGGTGCCAAGGTCCCCTCACAGGCTGCTTAGAGGATCACGACCCTGACCCAGCCCCTCAGGTCCCTGGAACCACCGTGCCAGATTGTCTGCAGAGCACCAGGACCAGCTCGGGATAATGCTGGTGGATTCCCCGGAGCCTCAGCCTGCCATGGCCTCTGCACCCGATACAGGTCAGGACAGCTGCTGCAGCCACTGGAGCCTGATTCCCAACCCCTGCCATGGGAAGGGAGCCAATATGGGACATTCTGGGGGATGGAGAGCAGAGCAGGGTTGTGGTTATTCCCTGGGAGCCTCTGCAGTGTCTGTACCACACATGGATCTGTTGGTGGATGGGTAGGGGGTGATTCCTGCACTCCCAGGGCTCCTTGTTCAAGGACAGGGAGCTGGTTTGGGATATCGTGGGCAGGGAGCCTTTCCCAGGTGCTCCAGGCAGTGTCCCTCGGCCTTCCTCAGCCCTGCTCATCCCCATCGGGCACACAACAAACATCCCAAGGAACATCCCACGACAGCCCTGTCTGCTCTCCGCCTTCCAGGTGCTCCTCTCTCCTCTTCCTACTTTCTCACCATCTCCGAGTTTCCTGTCACATTCCAGGGCTCAAACTTTCCTCTTCCACGTCCATCATCACCTCTGCCTCACCTCCAGCTCATCCATGGGGCATTTCCTTGCTCACCGCCCTCCCAGCCTCTCCTCCTGCTACTCAAGGACACTTGGGAAGCCCAGGACTGTCACCCTGTGCCAGGGCTCCTGGAACTGCTCCCAGCTGCTCTTCCCAGGTGACTGAGTGGTACTTTTGGGAAGAAAGTGATCTGCACAACACTCCTGGACAGGGGGGTGCCTCATATTGCAGGATTTGGGAACCCCACCATGCATTGCTTCAATGGGTGTAACACAGAGAATTCCAGGGTTACTCCAGGAGTAACCTGGGAATTGTGAAGAGATGTTCCACTAGACGTGTTCATTTCCATTACAGAGGGACCCAGCAGGTCTGCAGCTCCCTAAAAACCAGCTGAACACACTCTCAGCCATTTCCACACCACACACAGACCTGTCCCAAAGACAAGGATGCTCTCAGAAACAGGAGGAGACTTCAGGAGAACCCTCTGCCACCTCCTCCTCTTCCCTCCCCGAGGTTCCTTTGACCTGCCACCTGCACAGCCACCTCCCCTGGGGACACGAGCACAGAAGGCAGCAGGTACAGGAGAGAAGATGTTATGTGCACAGCCAGAACCAAATCCGAGGAAGCGATGGGAGCTGGCCGGAGCAGACAGCCGGGGGAGTGGGCTGCAGCCAGGCAGGGCAGCACAGGGGCAGCACGAGCAGCACGGCCGGGGGGAAGCAGCTCTCCCGAGGAAACGTCACAGACACCTCCAGGGGCGCTCGGGGAAAGCTGGACCCCCTGGGAGGTGACCTGAGGGGCCCGGTGACAGCAGGACACGTCCCTCTGGGGTTTGCCAGCATCACCACGCGCTCTGAGCCTGCACTGCACGGATCTCCTCAGCCTGTGCCACTAAACCTGCTCTGCCCTCTGCCCCCGGGAAACCCCAAACACACACGGGGAGCTCCAGCACACCCCAACACCCCTGAGGTGGGGACAGGCACTCGGGGGACCCCTGACTGCAGCACATGAGCTCCCCGTGGGCTGGGATACAGACCCTCTGCTGACCCCTGTTCTGCCACCTCGGACCACCCTGTCAGGCCCCCTCTCTACGCCATTCCAAACCCACCTGTTCCCTGCCACACCCACCTGTCCCCTGCCACACCCACCTGTCCCCTGCAACACTCCCCTGCCTCTCTGACTCTTCCCATCCCACGGCTCCCCTCCCTCACCCCTCTCTCCTCTCCCCATCACCTCCCTGCTGAAATCTTGCTTGGAGCCTCACCTCACCTCCATCCCCCCATTCCTCCCCAAGCCGAGCGTGTCCCAGCCAAGCTCCACATCACCCACCCTGGGGACATGGATCATGGAGAACCAGGAGCCTCGGGCACAGATCCCAGGTGAGGGGACAGGCACAGATGAGGGCACATACCGTTCTCAGGATGCTCCATCTCCCCGATGCTGCCATCGGGCGTGGTGCGCTCGTAGTGGTCCTCGGGCAGGGCCAGGGGCCCGATGCGGGGTCCCGATGAAGATTTGCTGCTGGGGGTCTCGGATTCCTCCAGTCCGCTGTCATAGTAGCTGTGCTGGGAGGGGTCCTGCAGGTCCTGAGCCTGGCTGGCTGCAGAGAACGTCACTCGGCGATGAGGTAACTGCAGAGAGGAGAGAGGCTTTGCATCACCCACCCAGCAGGGGAGGGCAAGGAGTGGGGTTACCCAGCCCAACCCCATCCTCAGCCCCCAGAGCCATCCTGACACACCCAGCACTGGGCTCCACCCCAGCCAAGAGCTCCCCATCACACGTGGGGAGCACACTTTGCACGATCCCTGTGTTCCCCAGCCCATCGCTCCCTCCACAGCTCTGTCGCAGCCTCTTCTCCCAGCCAGACGCCCCCTCCCACGGCAGGACAGCTCTGGAGAGCTCCCCCCATCAGCACAGCTCCTGAATCATTGTCCCCACCCTTCACTCGGGTCCTCACTCGTCACATCCCCGATCCAACCCCAGAGCCCCGCACGGCCAAGGCCACGCCAAAGCCTCTCTGGTGGCATCACTGCCCAGCACTGAGCCACAGCGACATCCTCCCTGTCCTGCCAGCCCCTGGCCCGACCCCAGCTCCTATCCTCAGGGCTCTCCACCCAGGGTCACCACCAGCGCAGCTTTCGTGTGCTCGTTAAGCATTTCAAAGACCCCACTTCACACTTTCCCTCCCCAGCCCTGCCTATGCTCCGGAGGAGCTCCCTGCCAACAGCCATTAAGCCACATCATTATCCCGCTCCAAATCCTTCCACCAAATCCTCCTTTGGCGTGATTACCGAGGAGTGGAGAGGGTAGCACGAGTTCAAGGGGCAAGAGCAGGGAATGAACACAAACACCGAGAGGGAGAAAAAGCCACCACGATTTTTCTCCACCACAAACGTGGGAAGAAACCCAAGAAAGGAATTATTTGATGGGGATCTGAAGGTGATGAGGAGAGAGAGGAGCCAACACATCGTTTAGGCTGAATACCTTTTCTTGTGCTGGTGTCTTTCCTACAAAATCAGTGGCAATCAGGCATCCCACACACAGCGAGCACCGGCCAGGAAGGGGAAGGAATTGAGACGAACAGAGGGAAGGAACACAGAGGGAGCATTTAGATGAGCTGCTTTAAGGTTGGTTGGACCTGATTAAATTCACCACAGATGCTTAGAGACCTGATTTAAGTAACTTCAGAGCTGTTAGGGCTGCTTTTTTTTTTTTTTTTTTTCCCCAAGACTTTTTATTTTTTTTCCTGAAGAATTTGTAGAGAATCAGGGAGCTTCCAGAAGACTGGAAGCGAGTTAAAATAGCGCCTGTCTTTAATGATGAGAAAAAAGAAGAGCTGGAGAATTATAAAACAGTTAGCTTAATTTCAGTTCCTGGAAAAATACTGAAGCAGATAAAAGAACTCTTTGTAAGTACCTACAAGATAACAAGGAAATGAGTAACAGCCACTGTAGGTTTGTCACAAACAAACATGTCAAGCCATTGAACTCCTTCCTTTGAAAAGACAGCAGGCCTCGTGGAGGGAGGAGGAGCAGTAAATGTTCTAGCTCGACTTGAGGAAGTTTTTTTTTGACACTGTTTTAGCAGATTTTCTCATAAGTAATGCAAGCAAACAGAGGAGGTGCAGCACGGTACATCCCTGCCTGGGTAATAAATGCAGGGATTAGAAAGTTGTATTCCCAAAGGAGTTAGTGCAGACAGCCCTCTCAGCTGGGATCAAATGAAATCTCCGAGCTGTGTCCCAAGCCCGTTGCTGGGCTGTGTTTTCATTAACTGCTGGCATGACAGATGTGGGATGGATCTGTCACATCTGCACCCTTATGAGGAGTAATCACAGCTGGCTGAGGATCACAGCGCATCACGGGCTGGGCATCCACCCACAGCACCAACCTCCCACTCAAAAATCCATCCATACTGGGATGTGTGGACAGGCTGGGATGTGCCAGCTCTGCTGGAGCTGAGCTGGGCACCATGTTTGAGGAGACGTACCCCACTTCAGCAGAGAAGAACAGACAAGCAGTTATTAGAAACCGTGACAAAACATTTTTAAAAAACAAGAAATTGCTTCAGGGAAGAGAAGGTTATGGGTGGCAGAAGCTGGAAAGAAAAAGCTTCTGCTTTGGACCATCAGCAGATAAGGAGGAGTGGCATCTACCTGCAGCAGGGAACACCAGGTTCATCACTGAGGATAAAAACCCAGTGGTGGGTTTGGCCATGCGCAATCACAAAATCATGGAATGGTTTGGGTTGGAAGGGCCTTAAAGCTCATCCCATCCCACCCTTGCCATGGGCAGGGACACCTTCCCCTATCCCAGGTGGCTGCAAGCCCCATCCAGCCTGGCCTTGGACACTCCCAGGATGGGGGACAGGCACCCTGTGCCCAAGGGTTCCCAGGGCAGAAGGTTCAATCCCTGGCATGAAGGCACAGGTGAGCTCCCCTCGGGAGGTCTCTGAGGGGCTGAGGACAGGGCAGCACTGCCCAGGTGCCCATGACCCTCTGGAGTCCCCTCCCAGCCCACAGGGAGTGGGAAAAGTCTGGCACTGCCCTCACCCAGCCTCCCCCTGCCTGCTGCCTGCCCGGCTGGAACCAATTTCCTGCCTCTCTGCAGCTCATCCCGAGCTCCAGGCTCCTGTTTTCACTCCGTGCTTGTACCAGCCCAGCCAGACACGCCGGGCTCCTTGGGGTGCTGCGATAACACAAACAAACAACCTCCCAAAGCCGGCCTGTGACAGCCACTATCCCTCCCCCGGGGGGGCTCCATCCGAACAGCAGCGCTTCTACCTGAAAAACGCCTCCTTGAAATGTCACCTCCTGCCAGGCAGCCCTTGAAAGGGCTCCTCTCACTGCAGGGAAGGACAAGCTGCTCTCGAACTGTCCCCTGCAGCCCCACACGGCAGCGTGGCACTGGCAGGGGAGTGCCCCCCTCCCGCCCTGCCCAGCCCCACCAGCTTGTGCCCTGGGAAGCTCTCCACCCTCACAGCCCTGCTCTGGAGTCATGGAAAGGCACGGAATCGATTTGTCTGGCCCTGACTCACAGAAATTGGGTTTGGTGTGACCTTTCTGCGGGAGGTTAAAGAGCCTTTGAGCAGGCAGCGGCCTCTGCACAGGGAGCTGCTTGTCCAGTGCAGTCAAGGCACGTCTGAGCTTCTGTTTGAGGAGTCAAACACAGCAGGCCCAAGTCACAACCTGCAAACAGCAAATCTGGTCTGGGGCCCTCATCTTTCCTTGCCCCAGTTTTTCCCTGTTCCTCATCAGAGGTGACCCTTGCAGGTGCTGTCTCACCAGGGCTTCCTCCAGCACCTTCCTGCCCCTCCAACCTCGCAGGTTTTTCCACCTGAGGCCTGTGCCAGCCTTTTAACCCTGAGCTGCTCCTGCAGCATGACCCTTGAATCCATTTGAAAGCCAGTGCTTCCCGGGATATCAGCCAGCATTCCCTGTTTCTCCATGCACAGCCTCGCACTGGGCTGTGTTAAAATGCACTTTGTTTAAATGGGCCCAGTTTACCAAGGAATCTGGATTGCTCTGCGTGACTGCTCCATCCTCAGCACCATCTCCCACTCCAGCACTCCCTGTGGCAGCCGCAGGTTTATCAGCAGCGATTTTAAATTTCCTTCCAGATCGTTGATTGCGGCGTTGAATGGCAGCGGGCACGGTGCCGCTGCCAAGGAGCAGCTCCAGGAGAACCTCACTCCACGAGGAATCTCAGCCAAGCTTTCCTACTCTCAGCTCTGGATAAACCAGATCCTCATCTGTCTCACAAGTCCCTGCTTATACTCAAGAATTCCAGGCTGGAAAAGCCCTCCAAAGTCATCGAGTCCAACCTGTGCCCAATCCCCAGCCCAGAGCACTGAGTGCCATGTCCATGTGTTCCTTGGACACCTCCAGGCATGGGGAGTCCAAACCTCCCTGGGCAGCCCCTTCCAGTGCCTGACCACCCCTTCCATGGAGAAATTCCTCCTGATGTCCAACCTGAGAGTAGTGTTCATCCAAAATAATAATAATAATAATAA
>VZRN01006002.1:164377-186283 GCA_013397935.1 Dasyornis broadbenti
TAATAATAATAATAATAATAATAATAATAATAATAATAATAAAAACCCCATTATCAGCTGTGCACATCCATCAGCCTCCAGCCGCTCTGCACCCAACACGAACCAGCTCTGCTGCTCCAGCCCCCCAGGAATGCCTGGAGCAACCCCTGTTCCTCATGGAGGCCAGGACCGTGCCTAAGGAAAGGTTTAAAAGCCAGACCTGTCACGTAATGCCAGTGCCCAGTGTCCCCTGCCATCAGGCACAGTGACTGACGTCAGTGCTATTTCCATCAGCCAGTTCCCTGCTTTAGCCATTAATCCAGTTGTTCCCTGGGGCTGCCAGGGACAGCCAGCACTGCACAGCCCCAGCCAGCTCTTCCAGCTGCTCGTGGCATCACTGCCCTCCCAATCCTGCCCACCCAGGCTCCCCAGCTCCATGGACACCTCTGGATGTGAGAGATCCCACTCTCGGTAGAAATTATTCCATTCAATTATGCCAAATATCTCTGTTTTGAATGCCTTTGCTGTTACCAGCGCATGGGCAGGTCCCACATCCTACGTTGTTATGTCTCAGCTCAAATTACTCCAACTATTTATTGAATACTTTTGCATTTTTCTCCATAATTAACAATTTTGCAATCTCCACTTGGAATTGACAGTTCCTGGATTCCACCTCTTCCCGGTGCATTTTTTAAAGTACTTATTGTGTTGACTTTGCCATAATTGATTTTCCCCCAATGTCTCCAGCTTTGCTTGTTAATTTTCTACACTCCAGAACGACTCATTTCTCCTAATTGCTGTAACTGCCTCCTTTTACCCCCAGTATTTATTGGTTTCCTATTTCCAACTGCTGCCACTGTGCTGGAATGGGATTTGGGGCAGAGCTGTCTATTTTCTCAGCTGAGAAATTATTGTTTTGTATTAAAAACCCTCCTTTGAAGGGCTCCCCAGTGCTTGCTCTGATATTCCTGATGGGGCGACCTGTGCCAGCTCCACACCTGAGGGACAAACACAGCCCCTGTCCCCCTTTTCCCGCAGGGATGCTCTGATGGAGATGTTCATCCTCTGGAAAATCCTGCAGGTTTTGTGGTGCCACAGCCCAGCAATTTTTTCCAAGGAGGAATCATTTGCAGCTCTCCCTCCGATGACCCCCATCTTCTGTGAAATGCTCTCCTGCCTTTTTGAGGCCGTGCCTGCTCCGGCCTCCGCGGATTCCGGCAGCAATGAATTCCCAGCCCATGTGCTCACTGGAAAAGCTCTTCCCTTTGCTCCTGCCTCTGCTGCCTGTTAATTTTGCCTTGAACTTCTCCTACCTGCAGGGATGAGAGGGAACAGCAGTAACTGCTCCTCGCTCTGCCCCTTTCCAATTCCACAAATCCAGGCTGCATCCTGCTCTGCCAGGTCCTCCTGCAGACACTGGACAGGTCTGGTCAGCCCTGCTGTCCTTCCCTGTGCCCCTTCCAGCCCTGCTGCTCTTCCCTGTGCCCCTTCCAGCTCTGTCCCAGCCTTCCAGCCACAGGGGAGCCAGGCCCAAACTCACAGCTCTGGTTTTGGGTCTGGCAGTAGCAGGAGCTTGTTTTGGTGAGGAATTTTCCTGGGCTGTCCCTGACCTGCTCGGTCCTGGCTGCACACCCCAAACTCCCCAACACCAATCGCTGCCTGTGCTGATGCCCTCTGCCATGAGGCCACGTCAGGAAAATTTATATTGGGAGAAATTTCTTCATGGAGAGGGTGATCAGGCATTGGAAGGAGGGTGGTGGAATCACCATCCCTGGAGGTGTTCAAGGAATGACTGGAGGTGGCACTCAGTGCTCTGGTCTGGATGATATCCAAGCTTGACGATCTTGGAGGGCTTTTCCAACCTTAACGATTCCACGAGGATTCCCACTCATGGATGCTGGATGGGGCTAAGGGGACTCGCCACTGCTCAGCCCCTCTGCTCCCTCCTGCCTCATCCCCTCATTCAGACATCCCCAGCTCTCATCAGGACCCACACCGAGCGGATTCTCCTTGCTAAACCCAGGGAAAACCAGCTCAGCCCAAAGGAGAGCACTGCCAGGAGGGAAAAGGAATGTGGGGTGTCAGCAGTTCCCCACAAACCCACAGCATCACCCCTGCACAGAGGGCAGGGACCGAGCAGCAGGAGAAATTCCATTGTTCACAAAGGAAACCAGAAAATCCGCCCCAGGCACCCTTTTCCTGCTTGCAGGAATGGAGCGGAGCCACCCTGCTCCCCCTCCCCGAGCACAGTGGGGGAAATCCAGCCCTTGTTAACCGGCTCGCTGCTGATCCCAAAGCAGGATCCGCGCCTCCCGGGCTCCTCTGGCAGCTTCCAAAGGTTCCTGCCCTCTCCCCACACGCCAGAAGCCTCCTTTCAGGCAGCTGCCAGAGGAGCTGCTTCCCCAACAGCCGCCACAATGCAGCAACTCACAGGGCCGGGAGTGAAAGGCAATGTCAGAGCCAGCGCCCGGAATATCAAAATAAGTGACAAGGGAGCCATTGTGGCACGGGAGTTACTCAACTTCAGATGGATTCATGAACCCCTCTCCTTTACAAACCAACCTGGAGCACTGCAACATCCTTGAATACGGAGAGAGGGAAAGATAAGCCCAGGGACCGTGCTCTGAACTACGCAGAGCCAGCTTCCCCTGGGTGGAGGCTTGGGAATTCTTTGCTTTGCCTGGAGAGGAGCAGGGCTCCAGTGCAGTGCAGCACAGCCTTCGGAGCAGGAGGCTGAGGGGAACATTATGTCCATGGAAACCAGGGCAAGCCTCGAGGAAAGCTGGAGCTGAGTTGCCAAAACCACCCAGGGCAACGCTCGAGCTCCAGGAAACAGGACACGGGCTCAGCTCGTCCCCGAGACAACCATTTCACAGCTCATCTGAGCCACGACTGCTTCTGCTGCTGTGCGAGGGTGAGGATGGAGCTGAGACAGCTCTTCCCATCCTTTTCCACGACCTTCCAGCAGCATTGTCCAGCCATTGTGCTGATTTTTGGAGGAGAAGACCCCCAAGAGCACCGCTGCTGGTTCTGCACTCAGCCTGCAGCTGATGGGAAGAGCTCAGGGCGTCTCCCAGCACAGCAGCACCCTGAGGGACAGAGGTGGTGTGCCAGCACAAAGGCAAGCACTGCCCTGCCTTGGTGTCACCTCCTGGCATCTACAGTTGGGTAATTGCTCCTCCCCTGGGTGGCCTGGGCGTCCTGGGTGCCGTAGGGTCCCTCCCTGCCCTGCCCCAGCATCTCCAGGTGTCCCGTTTGCTCAGCAGCCCCAGCCATGCCCCAGCTGCATTCCCAGGATTGCTCCCTGTCAGCTCAATACGAAGGAACGGAGGGCAGAGCTGGCGCAGAGCACGGGATCAGGTCCCAGGGGCTCTGCCTGCTCTGGGCAAGGGAGGGGGACGGATGGAGCCATCTCTGAGCACAGGTGTGCTCTCTGCACACCTCTAAGACCCATCCTTTATTCAAAACACTTTTCCAGGCCCTCCCAAAATTTTGTCCCTGAAGGTGGCGTCTCCAAAGAACCCGGACAATTCCGGGCAGGAGCACCGGCACGGTTAAAGGCCCAGCTCTGTGATCTGCGGCAGTTTATTGGGGTCACCTCTACCACAGCCACAGGGGTCCCACAGGGCACATCAGCCACGGGATGACAGCTCTGGTCCGTGATGCTCACAGGGTCTCGTTCGATGGCACAAATCCCTGTGTCCATCCCCAGCTCCCAATAACCCTCCAGCTCTTCCACTGCTGACAAAGTACCGGAGAAGGAATCCACAACCAGAGGAAAGACATGCAGGAATCCATGGAATCCCACCTCCCAAGCCCAGGTATTATCCCGAAAAGCACCTGCTCCCCTTTCTAAGTGGCTGCTCGGCTGACAATTGGCGAGTGCTGACCTTGCAGTCAGCAGAGCCAGTCTCCAAGTCCTGCCGAAATAATGATAGCAGAGCAGCCAGCCTCAAATGGACATCAGCTCCCGAGGCACTATTTAATGAATAAATCCAGGGAAAATGCGGGCTGACTCCACATAGGTGCCCTGAAGCCTCCTGAAATTTGCATGATGCTCAAAGAAGCCGCCAAAGCCCGGTGCCAACCTGCCTGGTCAGATCGAATTTATCTAACTCAGAGCAAGATCTAACGCAATTAGAAACCCATTTAGGCAGCCTGGGGACAGAGCCTGCCTAACCCTCAGCCTATCCCAGCTCTGAGCCCATCCAGGAGGTGCCATTTGGCTTCTCTTTGGGTGAAATGAAGATGGGCAAGGAAAATATGGAAATAAATCATCGCAAGGGTGAATGGGGAAATCGAAAGGGGTCATAATCTTTATGGAATGATGTCTAAATTGGCCTGGCTGTGCTGTCCTGAAATGCCTGTCGCCATCCAGCTGATAATGGAGCGATTCTGGAGATGGCTGGTGTGGAGTGGAAATTGCCCTGGACGCAGCAGGAGGTCTCATAATCACTTTAAAACCATCTGAAGATCCCGGGGAGAAAAAGCTTCCAAGACTGGGAGCAACACTTGAATAAAACCCTCGAGGAATCCAACAGCTGCAGAGTGGGAAAATAATGCTGGGAAAATAATGAGCTAATCCGGCTCCCAGTTGCACCCAGTAGAGCTGACAGGGAGCATTGAAGGCTCTGGGGAGAGCAGGGGGACCGAAGATGTAGACTCAGGACTCTATTAAAAAAAATAGAGATAACCAGGAATGCTTCCATGGAAGCCTTTCCATGGAAAACCTGTCAATTTGCTGAAATCAGATCATTATTCAAGCGAGCTCCTTGTTTCAGGGTTGGGGCAGGGGGGAGATCTTTGCTGACACGTGAAAATGAAAAAATGATGCTCTTGCAAAGGTATCTTTCACTTCAGGACTCTAGCCAAGGATTAATTATGGAGCTCAACTCAAAAAGGACAGTCAGAATCATGCCTTTAGAAATTACTAGGAAAAAACATTTATATATGATATATATTCTGATTGACTTGGGAAATAGGAGGAAAACTGTCAATTCTTCCTGATTTGCTTTCAAATTGAAAATTTTCCTCTGGGGGCAAACGTGTTTTGCAATCAGCTCTATTTCCGCAGGCAAAGGGCAGCAGCTTTTCCTGTTTGCCCAAGGAACTGGGCCTGCTCCAGTGGGCACCCACACGCTGCAGAGATGGGCAGAGCCCTCACATCAGTGGTCTGCAGCTCCTGATGCAGGGTGATACCGGGTGAGACAAACCTTCCTCCGGAGACAACAAACAGGTAGGACAAGTCACAGGGAGGCTTCTTAGGGCCACTTATCTTTCCTGCACTGCTCCAATTACCATTCCCGCTGGCACAGGACCCCTGGGATGGATGAGCTCCCCAAATCCCAGGATTGCTGTCACATCCTTGGCCAAACCAGATCGTGGCTCCAGACAAATCTCCTGCACATCTGTGAAGGTTTCTGAGCTCTCTGGGCAAGAGATGCCCTGATAGTCCCTAATAAACTGTGATACACTTGAAATCCTTGGGAATAAACCCACCCAAGCTCCTCCAGGCACTTGTAGTGCCTGGAATCACAGCACCCCAAAAGGTCTTGCCCAGCCTGAATGGAAACGAAGGGCTCTTCACACATCTGAAACATTGATCTTTGCTTTCCACGGGGCTCGAGTGCTTTTGCTGAAGTAGCAGCAAGATGAAAGGATCAGTGTGAGAGGAACATCCCGCACCACTCCAGCAGGACACTTCCAGCAGAATCTCAGGCCAGAGCTCAGCCAAGAGGTGTACCCCCAGCAGGGCCGGGTCTCTGCTGGAGCATCCCCGGCAGCTGCTCCCAAGCACCGGGGAGTTGGGAGGATGTGAAAACTGGGCCGTGTGGGAGCAAAACAGCTCCAGGCTTGCAGGTTGCTGGGGCCTTTCAAGATTTCTCTGAGGAGCTGAATCAGGGCATGCTGCTCCGACAGCTCCGGAGCAGGATCAGCTCCCAGGGAGGGAGATGGGGATTCGCTGCCTGCCCCAAAGGACGGCTCCGGACTTTGATGGATCCGAGTGCCATGTGCAGATAGGAGATCAGAGCAGGTGTTTTGCAAGCCAGGAGGTGCTCAGAAGGATGTTTACATCCCGGGACAGGGGCATCTTCAGGGATCTCTGGGCAGGACTCACAGAGCCCGGCTGCAAGTGCCAAAAGGATGGGAATGATGAGGTGATGGAGTTTTCTCCTGCTCTCCTGGCAGGTCACAGCCCACGCTCCCACCACAAACCCACCCACGCTTCCCTGCAAGCAGCTGAAGGGCTGAGGCAGTAAACAGCTTCCACCACACAAGGCATTGATGCAAAACAACCCGGAATGTTTTCTAAGGGATCTGGGGGAGTTGTTTTCTTTCTGGTCCTCCGCCTGACCTCCTCTTCCTCTCATGCTCTCAGCCACAGAGTTGAGTTGGGAATCACACTGGGAAAAGAAGCCTTTACTACTGGTGGGATATGGAAAGCAGGTCCTCCAGTGTGTAGAGACCTCCAGAAAAGTTCAGAAAGTCAGAGAATAGAATCATGGAATGGTTTGAGTTGGAAGGAACCTTGAAACCCACCTCATTCCATCCCGTGCCTTGGGCAGGGACACCTTCCACTCTCCCAGGCTGCTCCAAGCCCCATCCAACCTGGTCTTGGACACTTCCAGGGATCCAGGGGCAACCACAGCTTCTCTGGGCACCCTGTGCCAGGGCCTCCCCACCCTCACAGGGAACAATTCCTTCCCAATATCCCATCTAAATCTCTCCTCTTTTAGTTTAAAATGGTTCCTCCTTGTCCTATCACCATCTGCCTATGTAAAAAGTCTTTCCATCTTTCTTACAGCCGTCCTTGAACTACAGAAAGGGTCAAGAAAAAAAGGCAGGGTCGACAAAGGACCTGCTGGGGGGAAGCTGAGTGAGTCTGAGTTGCAGATCTGACTCCCAGAGGTGAAGCCAAGGCTGAGCTTCATCCAGGATGGATTGGTGGATGCTGCAGCCTCAGTCAGAGGTGACAAGAAAAGGGGCACCAAGATGCCAGGGGTGACCTCCTCACCCCTGTTGAACTCTCCTATGCCTCAGCCGAGCTGTCTGTGCTTTCTGGGGCACGGAAGGATCAGGGCACTGCAGAAATAGCCTCTTTTGGAATAATCTCCTCTGACCATCTTGGTTTCTCCCTGGAGCAGAGCTGGGTTGTGCAACGGCAGCTGGGCTGGCCTGGGAGCTCAGCTCTGCCCTGGGGATGGGCTGTGCCCAGGGTTCCTGGCAGCTGCTCCCACAGGACAGGGGTGTGTGGGGATGGGGGTGGAGGGGGAGGAAGGTGATTTGAGCCTGGCACAGGGCTCAGCATTCCAAAGGATGTGCTGGCCAGAGGGAGATTTGCCAGGGCACCACAGGGGCTGAGTGTCCCACACCCCACAGACCACAAAGGGGGTCCTTGTAACCTGCCCTGGCACAGCCCCACACGGGGACTTTCACTCTGGGGCTCCAGCTGGCCACCAGCTCCAGGGACACCAGAGCACAGCAGCCACCCCTCTGCTGATGTCCCACGGCTCCCAGGGCTGCCCTCCCCACCCCTGACACAATTCCAGCCATTCTGTGCCCTCTGCTCCAGGCATTCCTTAGTTCTCGTTCCCTCCACAACACCCTCCCTGGCCTGCCCTACATCCCGTACCCTCTCATTACTCCAACCTCCTTCCATCCCATCCCAGAACATCCCAGCTCTGTCCTCGCCTGGGAACACCCCACCCTCCACCCCCTCCAGCTGCATCCCAGCCTCGGTGCTTCACTCCATCCGCAGCCTCTGGATCTCTCTAGGCTGAGGGACCACCGAGTGCCTGGGGACACGCAGGGACCACGGGGACACGCCGTGTCACAGCCCCGGGCTCTGCCCCGGGATTTTGGGTGTCGGGTGAAGCAGCCTGCAGGGCTGGGCCTCGCTCCAGGGAACAGCACTGCAGCTGAGAGCCCGGCTGAGCGGGCAGAGCAGTGCTGCGAATATCAATCAGGGAGCCTTGGAGCGGGCGGCTGCACACACAGCCGGGGCTTTCATCCCACAGGATCCACAGCTCGGCCTGCAGAGCCAGCCAGGGGCTCAGCCCTGTGCTGGGAGGGCTCAGCACCCCTCTGTACTGCGGCCAGCACAGTCAGGAGAGACTGGGGAAAGCCAGGGCGAAGGGAGAGATCAGGAGAGAGGGTGGAGAGGAGCAGACACAGTTGTGAAAGAAGAGGGGAGACTCGGGGGCAAAAAAGGAGGAGTTCCCCAGATCCAAGCTAGGAAAGGCCAACGCTGGCTCCAAGGCATCAGGCAGGGGAGAGGCTGAGGCTGTCAGAAGAGAGAGGAAGAGGAGGGCAGGGAGCAATGAGAAGCAGGGAGGAAAGGCAAGAGGGGACCTGGGCAGTGCTGTCACCCAGTCCCATGTGAGGATCCCTGGGCAAGAAGCACAGGCTGGGTAAGCCTTCAAAGGAGCAAAGGACGAGGTCCCCAGCACTGGTGGGGCCAGGGGCTGCCAGGCAGGAGAGACCCAATGAGCTCCTCGATAGGTTAGGGACAGTGAGTGCCACCATCTCCTTGCAGACACTGCCCAAGCCTGGGCACCCTGCTGTCACCTGCTGTCACTGGGCCATGTCACTGCCACCGTCCCCAGAGCACAGCCTGTGCCCAGCCCTGTGCCCCTCTCCCCGGGGCTGTGCACCCCCGCACCACCTCCCACCATGGCCAGGCTGCACAGCCCCCACTGCCACCTCCCTGGGGACAGGGGTTGTACCCTGCCCTGTGCCACCTTCTCCTGGGGGAGACTCCGGCGACACTCCCTGCATTTCCTACACAGCCTGCACGTGTGTCCCTGCCTCCCCTTGTCACCGGGACCATGCTCCCTTCCGTGTCACCCTGCTGGGGTGCTGGCTGTGAGCATCCATCCTGCTCTCACCTCCCACGCATGGGGCGCAGGCTGGGTACGCCCCGCTGTCACCTCCCCCTGCAGCACAGCCTGCGCACACCCACGCTGCCTGTGGCTGTACCACGGGGCTGCTCATCTCCCGTGGCTGAAACTCTTCATTTTGAGGTCCCAAATACCGCACGGTGCTCTCACTCCCTGCCATCCACCAAAGTGCCCAGCACAGACCTGCCAGGAGCCACTGCACCTTCCTGCCTTGCCCGTGGTGCCCTCAGCATCCTCACCAATGCCCCAGCACAGTGCACAACCAACTCCTCACCCCCTGCAGTGCTCCCCCAGCTCCCCCAGGCACCCCAGGGATGCTCACAAGCTTCTGTGTTTTGGCACAGCCACTCTTCCCAGCACATCCAGCGATCTGCAGCCCCTGGGACCTCAGCGACACCTCACCCATTCAATCTCGGCCTGGCAGAGCCAGATCTGACCCAAGCCCAGTTGATCCCAGGAGCCGGAGCTGATTCACATTGCCAAGGAACTGCTCCCACCACAGCGTCTCTCTGAAACTGGGGAAAAGCAGGGCAGGTCCCCCATGAACCCTCAGCTCCATCTGCAGCTCCTTGCTGGATCCATTTATCAGCTCATTCCACGTGAATGACCTTGAGAAAACCCACTGACCCAGGACACTGGGAGACCTTCCAAGACATCTGCCAGCACCTAAACCTGCAATTTATGGAGACTCTGAGCTAAATTTTCAAACAAGACAATTTCATTTCTGTCCATTACAGCTACAATATTCCTCTCCTCCCCCCCCCCCCAGAGAGTAATTAACGCTGCACCGCGCTCCGAGCCTGCGGGCAGGTGCAGGAACCTCTGCTGAGCTCGCTCAAGTTCACACCACGCCAGCTGCCTTCCCGGATGGTGGGGGGCTGTAAGGACCCGGGGCAATCTTGGGAAAGGATGTAGAATATCCCCTCCCAGTAGAAAGGGATGGAGCCTGGGAGCCAGGCAGAAGAAAGAGCTTCTCCCCACGCCAGCACCTGAGTTCTCACCCTAGGTTCATCAAAGAGCTGCCGAGGACAAGGAAGGAAGGGAAACTTCTCTCAGAAAGTTCCCAAAGGGAAGCAGATAGCAGGGCTGAGCCAAGCCCCCAGACTGCCCTGCCCAGCCCTGCGGGGAGCACTTATTGAGGTGGTTGCTGGTGTCTCCTTTCCTCCTCTGCAGCCATCGCATCTCCCCGCGGGTCCCAGCCCTGCCTGCCCAGGAGGCCCAGACACTTCCTGGATGGTTCAAGATAAAACCTTATGCTGTTAGCAAAACAAACGAGGAGGCTGTGAGAGCCAAGTCTGGCACAGGGCTCAAACCACCGAAGCCAGAACCACTGGTTTCCCCGGCTGATCTAATCTCTCCCAGCGCCAGAGCTCCTCTGCCCTGGCAGCCTGGTGTGGCCAGTGGAGGCCCTGGGGAAGAGGTGAACTGGTGTGACAGGAGCAGGAATGGGTGCCCCAGTTTGGAAGAAAAACCAGGAGAAACAGGAATGGGTGGCCAGGGAGGGGGTCCCTGAGATGGGAGGGTTGGATGGTGGGAGGGGGTGTTGGATTGCTCCTGCCTACCAGGATCCATCCTTTCTCCAGCCAGCCGGAGACAAGACCCTGGACAAACCCCACAGCGTTGGTATCAGCCCCATCCACCCCGCCAGGAGGGGCAGAACCATCTGAATCGGGAGCAGCACCACGCGGCTCCAGCAAGCCTTGCTGGAAGGACCTCTCCTTCCCATCATCTCCGAGGGTGGGGGAGCGCCGGGATCCGGGCGCTGCTGACACGCCAAGGCTCCATCTGCAACCGCGTGCGCCCTCATTGCAGCACTGCGGCGGGCGGGAGCAGGCGGCTGCCAGCCCGCACCGGCGGGATTTGGGTCAGGCTAGCCAGGCTCGGGGATCTGCTCCGCCACGCTCAGGCTTTGGGACGTGGGTGTGGCTCAAGAGGATGTGAGGATCAACCAGGAGAAGCTTTGAGGGAGGATGTTGGGGTGGAAGAAAGCTGGGCAGGCTGGTCCATGGCTCGGGCTGCGTCCACATCCACACGTGTACGTGTATGTGTGTTTGTACATGTGTTGGGGACGTGTCCTGGAGGAACATCCTTAGAGGGCCTGAACATGGGACATGTCAACCTGGGGAGGAAGGGTCAGCACCATGAGGCCTCTGGACCGGCCACACTGGGGTGTGGTAGAGGGTTGGTGGAGATGGCCGGCCCACGTGAGCATCACTCCTGGCCTCCGCAGGGCCTGAGTGCTCCAGTGGCCGAGGACATGGAAAATATGCCTGGGAAATTGCTGGGAGCGAGAGCCTCTTCAGGGGCAGCAGGGAAAATAAGGCACAAGTGGTCAAAAATAGAAAACTTTATTGAAGTCAAATCCAACAGGGCAGCTGAGCTCAGCCCCACGGCAGGAGCCCAGCCTGCCGTTCATCGGGGTACAAAGAAGGGGACAGGGGTCTCATGGGGCACAGGGGGTACAGCATGTGGGGGAGTGGGTGGTCCTCACCCATGGGGCCCCAAGAAGAAGGCAAAGCCACAGGCACTCGCTCCCCCTCTCCCTCCCTGGCTGGTTAAGGACAGAGGTGCCAAAGCAGAAATGTGGTGCAAGCTCCTAAGTGGCCAGACAGCCTGAGAAAGAGGGTCCTGCAAGCTCCACGCTCAGCCCACGACCTCGTGGCTCAGCTCCAAGCTCCAGTGCACACCAGCGAGCAGCCAAGACCTGCCTCCGCCCTGCCCGCACGCAGAGAACCCCCCGGCGACACCAAGAGCAGTGACCTGACCGCAGCAGAGACCCCAGTGCCCCTCTTCCCCAGTCCCCAGCACAGCCCCAGCTCTGCCACAGGGACGGGCCATTCCCGTGCCACTAGGATCTGCCATCCCTCTCCCACAGAGCCACAGCCCTGGGCCCGGCTCTGGCACTAAGAGAAGCCCAGGTTTCACTGCTTCAGCTGTGGCAGAGGGCCTGAGCCTGGGGTAAGCCAGAGCCTGAGCCTGGGAAAAAGGCAGAGTTTTGCTCCTCCACCCAGCCCCACCTGCCCAGGCAGCCGCAGCAGGCGCAGAGATCCCTTTGAGGCGCCCTGGCACAGGGATGGTGGTAGGTTCAGCCGCACCAGCAGAGCCGGGCTGGCAACAGCAAGGCCAGAGCCTTTCCAACTGCTCCCTGGAACAGGGCAGGGCTGGAACACAGCTGTGGCAGGAGCAGGACCTGTCCCTCCTCCCCACGAGCCAGCCCAAGCAGAGGGAGGGATGGGAGGGTGGACATTGCCCTCCTTGGTGCTCTTACAGCTGATCCCCAAAAGGGACGCAGGTGGGTGGCATTCCCTGCCCAGAGCCCCACATGCACAGGCACACACATGCAGCGCCCTTCGCGTCACCGTCACCCAGGCAGCGCCACCAGGACCCAGCCCCAGGCGCTCTGACAAGGGCTCGGACAGTTTTTGGCCTTCGCCACACCGTCCCCTTCCCCTCCCTGCACCACGCCCAGGCTCCGTGGCTCGGCTCCGGGGTAGTCCAATGCCAGCCCCTCGGGCCACACATGCAGGGCTGGGGGCCAGTCCACGCTCACTCCCACACCTCTGTCCAGATGGCTCCCCGGTGCAACGGGGGCGCCGCTGCCGGCCTCAGGATGAGCTCTCCTACCTGCTTGTTGGTGTATTTCTGGGGGTTGGTGCGGTAGCTGTAGTCCGAGTACTGCTCGGAGCCCGTCGAGTTGTTGTCCCCGGTGCCAACAAAGGTGTTGGTGGCTGGCAGGTCCTGCACCACTTGGTGCTTCTTGGAGGCGGAGGGTGACTGAGGCTGCAGCTGGATGGAGGGCAGCGGCGAGTTGGAGCGGTAGTGGCGGCCCAGGTCCGGGCTGCCTGGAGGGTAGTTCAGGGGCAGGTGGATGCGGGGGCTGTCGCTGACAGAGTCATTCATGAGGTTGAACTTGAGCGATTTCTGCAGCCCCGTCTCCTCCTCATCCTCTGTGGGCTTGGGTGGCTTGGGAGATTTGCTCTTCTTCACCTTGCCCTTGCTCTTCCCGCTCTTGCTGGCCTGCTTGGGCGCATACAGGTCCTTGGTCTCCTTCTTGCCTGCCTGGTAGCCACTCTTGGCCTCACGCTGCCGGCAGTAGCGCACCAGGACCACCAGCACGATGACCAGGGTGACGGCCACGATGCCGGCGATGACCCCGAAGAGGATGTTGCTCCGCTGTTTGCTGCGCTCATACTCGGGGTCACCAGCAATGTCGATGTCCAGTGGGGTGTCCAGGCTGTGCCCCACCAGCGTGTCCAGCAGCGTGCGGTTGGCCAGCGTCTCGTTGACGTAGAAGTGCACCAGTGCCGTGCCGTGCCGTGAGGGCTTGCCCTTGTCATTGACGCGCACGACCAGGCGGTGCAGGCCGTGGTGTTTGCGCAGGATCTCCTTCTCTAGGGTGATGTCTCCGCTCTGCGGGGAGATCTGGAAGAGCTCGAAGGGGTTGCCTCCTGTGATGCTGTAGATCAGCTCGGCATTGATGCCCGAGTCGATGTCCTCCGCCTTGACCTTGCTCACCTGCTGGCCGGGGCTGGTGTGGGGCAGGATGTGCTTGTAGGTGGCGTTGGAGGGGGAAGTGATGAAGGGGGCATTGTCATTCTCATCCAAGACGTTGATAGTCACGCCCACATAGGCAGACCTGGGGGGATCCCCACCATCCACCGCCTTGAGTCGGAAGGTGTAGGTGCTCTGCTGCTCCCGGTCAAAAGAGATGCTGGAGAGGATGGTGCCAGTGCCATTTTGGATGACAAAATCGCCGTTGTCCTGTTCCACTGACAGTTGGATCCGGGCATTTTCTCCTTTGTCAGCATCAATGACCGTCACCATGCCCACGGGGCTGAGAGGCGGCATGTTCTCCATCACTGAGAAGTTGTAGCCGCTCAGCATGAACTTGGGGTCATTGTCATTCCTGTCCATGACGTTGATGGCCACAGACGCTGTGCCCGTCAAGCTGGGGCTGCCCTTATCTTCTGCCATCACCAAGAACTCGTAGCGCTCCCGCTGCTCTCGGTCCAGCACCGCTTTCACCCGGATCTGCCCAGAGTCGGGGTCAATGGTGAAGGAGCCCTTGGAGGCGGGGTCTGTCACCAGGGAATAAACCAGCTTGGCGTTGGAGCCGCTGTCAGCATCAGTGGCACTCACCTCCATCACCAGGTCATCGGGCTCATTGTTCTCGGGGAAGGCCACCTCAGTGAAGCTCTGGCTGAAGACAGGTTTGTTGTCATTGACGTCCATCACCTGCACCTTCAAGGAGTTGGTGCTGGAGAGTGGCGGGTTCCCCGAGTCCACGGCCACGATCTCAATCGTGTACTCCTTCACTGACTCGTAGTCCAGTGGCGTGGTGGTCTGCAGGAAGTATTTCTTCTTGCTGTCACTCCCTGTCTCACTGGCCTGGCGCAGCTGGAATGGGACGTCACCAGCCACCACGCAGGTCACCACGGCGTTTTCGCCCTCATCTCGGTCAGACACCTGCACCAGAGCCACTGCTGTCTCTACTGGCACATCCTCCGAGATGTTGGCCATGCCATCCTGGTGCGTGACCAGCCCTATGCCCCGGATCTCAATGGAGGGTGCATTGTCGTTCATGTCCTTGATGGTGACCACCACCTGCGTGCGGGCGCTCTTGGGATTGGCACCCTTGTCCTTGGCCATGACGGAGAACTTGAGGGTGCCGATGTCTTCACGGTCAATGGGGCCCTGCACGGTGATGAGCCCCGTGGCACGGTCCAGGCGCAGCAGCCGCCGTACCATGTCTGAGGCCTGGTGGAAGGAGTAGTCGATCTCGGCATTGGCGCCCTGGTCCGAGTCGTTGGCTTTCACCTGTGGGACAGAGGGAAAAACGGTGACAATGGAGGATGGCACGGTGGAATGAACCACTCCACAAACCGCCATGGCCTTCCCTGGGGAAAAACCAGGATTTCCTCTTCTGGGGCCAAGGACTGTGGGGCAAAGAGCCTGGGACCGGCAGAGCAGCTGGGAGCCGCCCTCGGGCACGGAGGCTTTACCTCGCTCTTCCGGAGAAACCGGCTGGGCCGGTTGGCTGTGCTCCCCTCCCGGCCGGCTCTGGCACGCAGGGAATCCTCCGGAACAGTGTTGCTGAGACCCAGCCAGCAGTAGGGAGGGACAGCTCCAGCTGTGCCCCCGAGGAGAGGCTGGAGCAGCTGCCTGGCTCAGGTGAGGGCGAGGAGGGAGGCAACGAAGTGCGGAGCTGCAGCAGCTCCATCGCAGCATCCAGGGATGCAGCCAAGCAGGGATTGGGGCTGTCTAAGCCCTGCACAGCAGCGTCCATCCCTGCCCACCCGCCAGGAGCCCTGCATCCCCATAAACCTGCCTCTATGCCTATTATTTGCTTTCTAAAGAAGATGAGGTTTGTCTAACATTTGCCTCCCTAATCGGCTCTCTGAGCAGCCTCTTCTCTGCACCATTTGCTGCTCCGCCGTTATCTTGCTCAGCAGATTTGGATGGAGAACGAAAGTTGTTAAATGTAAATTCCACCTTTTACCTCCACTCACAAAACAGGCGGAAGTCATTTTCCCCCTGAAAGATAAAAGCTGAGCAATGGCAGCAGCGGCGTCTCAGCCCATTCTCCTCCCGGCCATGCAGCTCCCTTATCTGCTTCCAGCTCCTATTCTCTTAACAGTGAAAAATGAATTCTTAAAAAATTCACATCAGAATTAGCAGGCAGATGAGAGCTGGCCGCGCTCCGCTTATTAAGATGGCAGCTGCAGATAAACAGATGTCGACTGCTATCATCTCAATGCCCCCTCCAAGCCAAATCCACCAAGATCCAGCCCCCTGGGCTCCCCAGGCCAGTTTGCAGTGCTGCCCGAGCCAGGGCAGAGCCCCCGCTCCCTGCAGACAGCAGGGCACCCCCAGAGCCATGGCCAGCCCCAATATGGGCAGCAGGGATGCTCCCTGTCCCCACCTCCTGAGTTTCCATGGAGCAGCCAAGGGAATGCAACTTATGAAAGGGTCTATGTCTTGTCTGTGGGCAGCATTGAGACCACTCTGGCCCCAAGGCAGACTCCCAGTGGCCCTCGGGTCCCAGCCCTCCTAGTAACCTGGAACCCGGCTCCCTGCAGCCTTGCTGCTGCCCCTCAGCCATATCCTGCAGCCCTGCTCTGGCTACGTCTTTGTGCGCATCCTCTCCAACCTCGTTTGAGCAGATGTGACATCGCAGGGACCTGCCTGCCCGCTGGCCCCGGGTGACACTGTGGGCTCCTCCATCCAACCCTCCCTCCTCCCTGGAGGAACCATGGCCATGTTGATGCTCCCTGGATTGTCCCTGCAGCCAGGCAGGAGGGGAGCCGGGCAGGAGATCTCCCCGCACTCACCTGCAGGACAGAGTGCCCCACGGGGCTGTTTTCAGAGAGCTCCGCCTCGTACAGGGCCTTCTCGAACTTGGGTGCGTTGTCGTTCATGTCCAGGATGGTGATGCGGAGCAGGGCACTGCTCGCCCGTGGGGGGTTCCCCCCATCCTGCACCTTGATGGTCAGATCATAGGAGTCCCACTGCTCCCGGTCCAGGTTCCCCATGACGATCAGCTGTGGCTGCTTCTCATCCTGGTCCTCAGCCACCTGCAGCCCAAAGAGCTCCTGCGCCTCTGGACCAGCCATCAGCTCATAGGAGGCAACGCCATTGGGGCCCGAGTCCCGGTCCATGGCCAGGGGGATTGGGAAGAGCGTCCCGATGTTGGTATTTTCGGGGATGGAGAGGGTGAGAACAGGCGAGGCGAAGTTTGGGGTGTTGTCATTGATATCGAGCACCTCGATCTGCCCCTCGAGCAGGCGTGGGCTGCCATTCCCATTCAGGTTGGTGATGGACACCTCAAACTCCAGGAAGCAGGGCTCTCCAGGCAGGAGATGCTGGCACTCCCGCAGGCTCTCCCGGTCGATGGAGGTCTCTGTGGTGTAGATGTCCCCGGTCTTGCCATCCACACGGAGGTATGGGGCCCCCACTTCCAGCTTGTAGAGGTGCCCGATGTCTGGTAAGCCGTAGTCGGAGGCCAGGCTCCCTATGAGGCTGTTGGGGGGTTGTTCCTCCTGCACTTTGTAGATCGCACGTGTCCCCGAGGCCAGGGCAGGGAGCTGGCAGAGGAGCCACAGGCCCAGGCAGGACGCCAGCGGGTTCATCCTGCGCTGCAGGGGAGCTGGAGGAGACACAGACACCGGAGGTTAGGGACCAGCCTGCTTCCCTGGCTTATCCCACTGTGCCATGTGGGACTGCACATGGTGCTGGCACAGCTCCCGAAGGGAAGGGGCTGCTGGGGCTGGCCCAGCCGAGGGCTTCTGGCAGCCTCCAGTGCCCCGAAGGACCCGTCCTGGCTTGCAAAGTTCCTGCAACGCCCTGCTGGAGTGAGCAACCCCATCATTGAAACCTCAGCCCTGTCACTTGCAGGAAGCCACTCCTGCCACTGTCCACCCTCTTCGTCACCACACCAACTGTAATTAGACCCAACGAGGCACACTGACAGGGTGGACTGCAGGCAGCCTGCTGCCAACAACCCGATGGGAGCCGGCCAGGCTCCGAGACAGCTTCTCACCACCCAAACACAGGAGCATTGTGTGCCACCAGTGCAGGGGCACTGCCTGCCACGCACAGCAGGGACACACAGGCACTGCACGCAGCTGCCAGCACTGCAGAAATGGGAGCACCAAACAGGAGCTCTGCCTGCTCTGCGGGAATGGGGGAAAGACACCCATCTGGCACTGCAGGGACATGGGACACTGAAGGGATACAGGACTGACACCCATCCGGCACTGCAGGGACATGGGACACGGAAGGGAAGCAGGGCTGACACCCACCCAGGGACACAGGACACTGCAGGGATGCAGGGCTGCCCCCCATGCAGGGATGCAGGGCCATGCAACACTGCAGGGATGCAGGGCTGCCATGCGCCCAGCACTGCAGGGAACGGGGCACTGCCAGCATGCAGCACCCTCCCATCCATCACTGCCTGCACTGCAGGAACAGCAGCAGCCATCACTTCAGGGACACAGGACACTGCAGGAGTGCACGACTGCCACTCATCCAGCAATGCAGGAACGTGGGGCACTCCAGGGATGTCGCCCATCCAGCACTGCAGGGCACTGCCTGCACTGCAGGAACTGCACCCCTCCACCATTGCAGGGCCATGGGGCAATGCAGGGCTGCTGGGCTGCCACCTCTCCAGCACTCCTGGGCCACAGGGCACTGTCCCGGCAGGGACAGAGTAGCAGTGCCCTCGCTGCACTGCCAGCACAGTGGCACTGCCAGCCTCGCACTGCGAGGTGCAGACGCACCACCCACCCGGCACCGCAGGGTTGCAGGGGCCCTGTGCATCATCCCTCCTGCACTGCACGCGGAGCACTGCCACTCCTGTGCCCCTGGCAGGCTGAGGGACACCGGGTGCCTGCCCAGGCTGCCCTGCAGTGCAGGAACCCCCTGGGCAGCCGCCGGCAGTGCCCAGCCCAGGCACACTGCAACGGCAGCTCAGCATCCCCCTCGCTGCACAGTCACTAGGCAACCCCACACCCTGCGCCAGCAGCTCCTGTTCCCTTCCTCACTGCAGACACACTGTTCCTTCCCGTTCCCTCCCACTCCAGTCTGGGACATGGCACACACGCACTGGGTGCCCACCCGGTGCCAGTGCCCACCTCGCTGCTGCAGCAGCGGTGCCAGGAGCGCTGCCCCCCTGCATTGCAGAGACACCCCTGCACTGCTGCACCCCTGCACCGCTGCCCCCGCCACTGGCACCTCCTCCCCATGCCCACACACTGCCCAGGCCATGCCAGGCACACCGCCAGCCCCACAGACTGTCCCCTCCTGTGCCAAGCCACATGCCCTGCCACCAAGCCCCTGATCACTGCTGTTCTTGGCCACCAGCTTTCCTGTCCCTTGGTTTCCGTTCTGGGAACCCATTTTCCTCCTCTAGGGTCCAGGAGCACCCACACAGTTTCTGCTGAGCCATGAGTGTGAAGAGGTTCAACAAAGCCCGCTGGCACCCAAAAACCCAGCGGCTGAGTGCCCTAAAATGAGCACCCAAAAACATCTGCCAAGGCCCCACAGCATCGCCCTCCTCTCTCTGCTGCCATCGCTCCGTCTCTCCATACTCTGCACCCAAGGATAAACAAGAGCTCCATGGGCAAGTGCTCCATCTCCATTCCCCTCCGTCGTGCCCCACAGGAAGTGCTGAATTCCTGGTTACTCTGGCATTGTACAGATTGTCAGCAAGTGGAGCACCTTGCCCTGTCCTCCTTGGTACTTCCTGCAAGCCAACAGCTCCTGGTCCCTCCACTGCTCTGCTTCCCCATGGACAAGTGACATGGAAGAGATGAGCTCTCCCTCCACAGTGAAAATACATCTCTGTGCCTGGAGAGGAGACTGTGGCCCTGAAGCCAAGCTTGCCCCAGCTCCCTTGTCCTGCCACATCCTTCGTGCAGAGCAGAGCCATTCCCAGCTGGCTGAGGCCATGCAGAGCAGCCCACATTAGCACTGGAATGTGTGACTCCAGGAGGAGGGATGAGGAAAGCAAGACCTCTTCCTTCCCTGGACCAGGCTGAGGAGGGAGAAGGTCAGGAGCCAAGCAGAAACATAACACAGATCTCTGCATCAGCATGGGCAGTGTGTGTGCACACGTGTGTGTGTCTGTTCTGGGTGTGCACTGGGAGCATTCCAGGGCTGTGCACGTATCCAGGTGTGCACTGGGAGCATTTGAGGGGTGTGCACACATCCTGAGAGCATTCCAGGGCTGTGCACCTGCCTGGAGCAGGGCTGTGTGTCCATAGGAAAAGGCACACACACCACCCCTGTGTGCAGGTACCACACACCTGCACACACACCCGTGCCCGCTCCAGGACCACGGTGCAGGTGTGTGTTCGTGCTCCTGCACGTGTGCGTGCTCCACACAACGCGTGTGCCCGTGTGTGCGCATGTCCCGGTGCCGCCACGTGTGGATGTGTGTGATGTCACCCGTGCGGGGTACAGGCACCTGGGTCACGCTCGTGTCTGCCACACCCCTGGGGTGCACTCGCAGCAGTGCCCCCACATCCACCTGCCCTCTCAGGGCAAACTTGCCCTGACATCTGTCACCCTTTGGGGATGGCTGGAAGTGAGGACAGGGAAGATGGGCAGCTCCAGTGGTTGGGAAAGGACTCCTGGAGGATGCCTGGGCTGGGAGAGGTGCTGTACCCGCCACTGCCCTGTTTGCACTGGGCTGGGCCCTGGCTGCTGCTGACGTAGCCACATCCTGACTAAGCCCTGGTGAGAGGTGAAAGATCGCAGGGAAAGAGGAAAGTCTCAAGGCAGTGCTGAAGCCTCACACGGCTGAGGGAGTAGGGAGGGAGGGCCTAGCAGCTGGAAACACCAGGAGCCCTGTGTCAGCCTGGAGGAGGAAGGGTGTCACCCAAAGGTGCCCAGGATTTCTGCTCCAAAAACAGGGCTAGAGTCCGAACCCAAGCCCCATTGCTGCAGGTGAAGGAAGGAACCCTCCAGAGAAGGGAGGCTGGAGAAGGAGAGGGGCTGAGAGCCTGAGGGGCAGTGCTGGAAGGCACGAGGGGCCCTGGGCTCGGCAGGATAAGGAATCAGCAGGGTCAGGAATCCTGCTCGGCACCCAGGGGTGCGAATGACACAGCGCAGACGTGAGAGCCCAGAGCTGGGTGTGAGGAGCAGGAGGAGGAGGAGGAGGAGGAAGCCTCCACAAGCACGTCTGTGCAGGAGACAGAGGCTTCCCAGGGGCTAGTCCAAGGCACCAGGCTATTTTCCCATGGGATCTAAGGACCATCCCACACTTTCTTCTCTGGTGCCAGGCACCTTTTTCCAACCTGCTGGCAGAGCACAGAGCACTTAAAAATAAAAACCCCTCCCAAAACAACTATTCCTCCGCACACACAATTCTCCCTACGGGGAGAGTGTGAGAGAGACTGAACCACATGAGAGAGGCGTTAGTCACGCTGCTTAATGCATGACTGGGAAGCTCTCAGAGGACAGTGGCATGCAAAATCCGACAGAATTCAGCCATCCCCACCAAAAAAAAACAAGCTCTAATGAGAGAGAGGTTATAAAGCGCCGAGAATTTAAGCAACTGCTTGAACAAGCCTGTGCTCCTTGTGATTCCCACAGCCTCCTGGCCCCGTTCCACGGGAGGCAGCACCGCTTTGGGAATGGGCACCAAAGTCCATCCTCTCCCTGCTTTCAACGGCTGATTGCGTGGCTCGGAGCCACGGCTTACAAGTCTGTCCAAACCCTGCACTGAGCACACAAGTGCTAATCCCCCCCACGCTCCCCCCAGCCCTGCTCTGACACTCGGAGCTGGAGCAACATCCCAGCAAGCAGCAAACAGCTCATCCCAGCTCCACTCGGAGATCAGGGATTGTGTTAGCCGAGAAAACGGCCACTGATGGTCAGTCTGGCACTGAAGGCACGGATCGGCTGAACCCTGGGTATTCCGTAGCACGTCCCAGGGTTTGCTCCAGCTCCAGCTGCCACTGCGGCTGCTCAGCGTTTTTACAAGCTGGGCCCCAGTGCCCGGAGCCAGAGCACCCCACAAGGAGGACCCCCCCACACTTGGCAACAGCTTCACCCCAAAATCATCCCTGAGGAGCTGCGCAGTGATGGAAACCCGACAAAGCCCAGGGCCCTCCCTCCTCTTGCTGCCTTCTCCACATCCCTTCCAACTCTGGCAGCCAGCGAGGCAGAGACCTGTCAGAGCCTCCCTGGAGTGGCAGCCCCCATCCTCCCACCACTGGGTCCCCCACACCACTCCGGGCTCCTGTCCCCTCCTGCCACCATCCCACCCTCTGCCCTGGCTGGAGAGGGGCCCTGGGGGAAGACAAAAATGTCGCGGGCCTGAAACAGCCCGGCAGGGCCGCTGGGAGATGGGCACAGCGGGAGCGGTTCTGCTCCAGGGATGCAGCCAGAGTCTTGGGGGGACCTTGGGGAAGGGGAACAGGATCCCCCCGGCCTCGCAGCGTGCCGGGGAAGCCGCTGCTGCCGGCTCCGGCGGCTGGCAGGATGGAGGCCGGGCTCCGCTGCCGGCCGCCACTGCCGCGGC
>VZRN01006007.1:225-13177 GCA_013397935.1 Dasyornis broadbenti
GATGTGACTTTTCGTATTTAGCACCAGTTGTATCTCATCAATTGATAACATCTAACTACACAATGTATCACAAATTATCACCCACACCTATTGGAAGGAACCTTACGTTAGTAAGACAATTAGTGAAGCAACAGGACTTAATGGAAATTCTAAAGAAAGTTCAAGAAAATAGGAAAAAAACTCTAATAACCATCCACCATGATACAGAAAAATATAAGTCCTGCAAAGAATAAGACAAGATGCAGACTTTCATTGGTAGGATGTGCTTTTCGGATGGTCACCCACGGCAACTGGTATTCTAAATACGTTATGTCACCCCATAGTTGTTCTACTAACCCTAGTAAGTATCAGTCTTGTGTTGTCTATCATGCTACTTGTTTGGAATTACAGAATGTTGAAGAAAGTATCTACTTTAACCACTTTATCCAATGCACATAAGAAAGCATTGAAAGATGCATATCGTAGAACCTTGTTAGAAGAAGAATCCATTTATTAGTAAAAGAATTTACTAACTTTAAAATTGAAAGGAGGGGTTGATACAGGATAAATAACGAATTATTAGAAACTGCTTATTAGAATTAATATAAAATAAATAATGAATACTAGGAACTGCTTATTNTGTAAAGGAACCAAACATCCTGCTATAGGGTCCTGACTCAGCCTAAGCCAGGATGTATAGCTTGGACTCAAACCAAAGACACAGAGAGCATGCGCAGGGAAGCGGGGTGAAGAGTTCACTTGGAAGAATCTTTTATTGGACCCCTGACTTGATCAAAAGACCCCTGCCCACATTTTCTCAAGCAGCATTGCGCAGGCGCAAGTGTATTTAAATGAACTTTGGACTCATTATAATACGAAGCGGGGATAACTAATGAATATGTATAAAGATATTGTATAGCTTCATGCATATGTAACCTGTAACTCAATATAAACTAAGCAATGTGCCGCAGCTGGTACGCATGGCTTTAGGGAGCTATCCCTTGTGCGTCTCAGCACTGAAATAAACATACCTATTTTACAACTTTGGTTGTGAAGTCATTCCGTGCGTCATTTGCCATCTCTGTCTATTCCTTGCCTTTCATACGCATCCCCTGCCTTAATATGCCTGCTCCTTTCTTACCAGGACTTGCCATGCTTTGTGTTCCTCTCCTTTGACTTGCCTTGCCTTTCCTCCACCCCCCCTTACCTTGCCTTACTGACTTTTCCATGTTCTTGCCTTGTATAACCATTTTCTACCCTGGCTTGCCTGCCCATTTCTTGCCTGGCATTTCCATGCCTTCCCTGGGGAAGCAAAGGATGCAGTCCCAGTGTTGGTGAAGCACATTATAAAACACCATGAGGAGTTAAACTCTGTTGCAGAATGGCTCCAAGAGCAAGGCCACAGATCTTTGGAGGCATTGTGCGAGCAAAGCAAAGTGCAGGCCTCACATGTACGTGTCTTAAACTGAAAAACACGCTGCCCTTGAGCACTGGGAAAGTACTGATAAGGTGACTTGTGGAATGAGAAGCATCCCTGGGAACAAGAATTATAGTGTCTTGTGGAATGAGAAGCATCCCTGAGAACAGGAACCATAGGTAGGAGGAGAATGCAAATGTAGCTGTGTAGAACTAGCCAATGCTGTTATGACTTGTAGGCATAATTAACACTGGAGATATATAAGCGGTGTGTAACACGAATAAAGTAGAAGCTTGCTTAGCACTCATATTGAGTTGTTGCATCTCACTTCTCCTCGCTGCCGGCAAAACTCCAGGCAGACATTTTTGTCCTGACACCTCTTGTGTAGGAGCAACTCTTGGACATATTTGATGCTGGAACTGGTATCCAACCTGCAGTTGGAAAGCTCCTGAAAGAGGGTGGCAGTGCTTTTCCATGGGTAAGAAAGCACGTAGCCACAGTGGTTCAGGTGCAGATAAGAAGCTGCCTAGTGGAGGTCAACGGTTGCAGCAACTTTCTCTCCTGGCATATTTGGTGTGGGAGCTTGCCCTCAGCTTGTACTATTATGGAGTTGGTATCCATATTTTGAAGGTGGTGTCCTGAAAGGTTCAGTTTGGCAAATCATTTCCACATTTCAGAGGTGGTATTGTGAAATTTCTGGCAGTACATTTATTTTCAGCAAGGGAAGCAGCTCAGTCTTGGTGTGCAGCTGGTATAGTGTCCAGGGCAGGTAAAGCCCAGTAACAATATTCTGGCACCTTTGTATGGGATCAGTCCCCAGATGCTTGCTGTTTTGGAGGAGGAGATCCAATTTCTTTTGAGATGGGGGTCATAGTTCCTCTCTTGGGCAAGGAAACCAGTCTTGGACCTGGTCTTGGTGAATTTAATTGCTTTTTCTAGTATACAGTTCTGTCTGTTAGAGCTGTTGAACCGTTACAGTGGGAATGCAAAAGCCAAGCTGGTGAACTTGCTGTCCTGGCTGCCTTTAGTGTGTGAGCAGTCCCTGGTGCCGTGCAGTTTGGCTCCTGACTGTGAGATAGAAGGATTGTGATGGTGCCTAGATCTGACGGGGAAAGTGCCGATACTGGGGTGTGTGGTGCAGTTCAGGTTATAGCCAGCAACAGCTTTCTCAGCTGGCACTTTTGTGAGCTCTGGTTTTGCTGGATGTTTTTGAGTTTGTAGCTGAACTCTGTGATAGTGAAAATAATTATTAGCAAAAAGGATTTTGTGTTGCCGTTTGAGTGTGGTGCAAATAAGAGTTTGTACTTGGAAGGGGAAATCCTGACAGAGTTTATGTGACAGCAGTAATGTTTTCAACTGGGCTCTGCCATTGGTAGTTTAGAGACAGGCAGGGAGCACTGGCTTCTTTTGCAGGTCCACAGCATCATCATGTGGTGGTTTTATGAGCGCTAACCGTGGTCAGGTGAAAGCCAAGAGCTTTTGTGTCCTGGCACTGCTGGTGTAGGAACAGTCAGTGCAGGGGCTCCCTTGTGGATCCTGTCTCTTCGAGACTGAAAGAATGTGGTGCTGCATATTCCTGGGAAGGAAGATGAATCATCTTATCATTGGCTGTGCAATTTATAGGCTGCAAAAGAAAAGTGAATTCCAGCACTGCCTCTTCCTTCTAGAGCCTTTTCTGTAGGACTAGCTGCTGAACATTCTTAGCTCTGGAACTGGACTCTGTGAGACTAAAAGTGCCTGAGGGTCCATAGAGCTGAGTGCACAGAGCTGGGTGCACTTTATAAGCTGCAAGGGGAAAGTGAAGGCCAGCGCTTACTTTTTGTTATAGGATCTCTGGTGTGGGAGCAGTTGCTGGACAAATTAAGTTTTGAAGCTGGGCTCTGCAAGAGTGGAAGAATATGATGGGACCTGCAACTGAGCAGGAAAGTGCCTAACTCCAGGAGGTGTGTTGTTTTTCCCAGGATGCGAGTTAAATGCAGAGACGGCAACACCTTACTGAGCTGGTACCTTTTGTGACCAATATTTACATTTGATGCAGGGAAAAAAAAAAAAAAAAATTTCCAGGTGGGCACATGCAAGCCCACAGCTTTCAAAATCCCATCACACCAACATCCCTCTCTGTGTGTTTCCACCAATTGCCCCAAAACCTAAAGAGAGGGAAACACCCTGTGAAATATTCATGAAAGGCCAAAAAGGGGTTTTAATTATGGCTTTGGTTCTTCTGCTTGTTGGTTCCAAATCACTGTTTCCTCCTTCTCCTTTTTGACTGGTGGTAGTCCCTGATCTTCATAAACTGTCTGCAGAGATAATAGCTCTGCTGTGGGGATCTGCCCTGCTGTCCCTCTCTTGGCAGGGGTAGTTCCCGAGCAGCCCTGTGTGCTGGAGCACGCTGGCAGCTCCTGCTGGAAGGCCCTGGAGCTGTGGAATCCCTGCAAGCGTTGTCATGACCTGAAGGACTAGTTCTCTTCCTCCTCCTCACTGTGGAGCTGTTGTAGCTGGTTGTGTTGATGAACCAGCTGCGACGTTCATTGCCCCACTGCGGGGATCTGCTCCTCTCCCTCTCCCTGGCGCTGTTCCTCTGGCAGGGCATCACCTTCATCCTACCAGGCAGACCCTGTGGTCCTGCAGGACCTGCCTGCTCGCTGCTGGCTTCCCCATGACTGAGGAAGGAATGGGGCGATGAGGAAGCCAACATTTCTTCCATTTTCAAATCGGAGCACCTGAAGAAAAAAAGAGTGATCTGTGTTTAGGACATTTCTTGCAAACTAATCTGGGATTCAGTAATTTTCTTGGAGTGGTTTCTATGACAGAACCAGGGGCACCAATGGGAAACTCAGACACCTGGGGTCTTCCTACCAGGTCTGTCCCTTGTCTTTATACCCCCTAAAGCCTCCATTTCACAAAATCACAGAATGGGCTGGGTTGGAAGGGACCTTAAAGCTTATCTCATTCCAAGCCCCCTGTCATGGGCAGGAGCACCTTCCACTGTCCGAGGCTGCTCCAAGCCCTGTCCAGCCTGGCCTTGGACACTTCCAGGGATGGGGCAGCCACAGCTGCTCTGGGCAACCCATGCCAGGGCCTCCCCACCCTCACAGGGAAGAATTTCTTCCTTATATCTAATCCAAATCTTCCCTCTTTCACTTTGAAATCATTACCCCTTGTCCTCTCACTACACTCCTTGATAAAAAGCCCCTCTCCATCTTTTCTGGAGGCCCCTTTAAGTCCCCTTCTCTGCATTAGCCAGCTTCAGAGAGCAGACAAGGAGCAGCTTACACAGGGCAGCAGCCTAAAGCCCAGCAAGAGAAGAGAACAGATGTGGGATTGTTCAGAATTGACAGCATTGAAGGATGCAGGGAGGAATTATCTCCTATGGCAGAAACACGCAGGAGGATGAGAAGACACAGCAAAGCCAGGAAAAGGAAACATATTCTGAACACATCACCCTGGTTATTACCTGGCATAGAACAGCAGATAGGCTTCCTGCCCCAGAACTGTGTGGATGCCACAACTATCCACAGACACATCATTCATCTTGTACCACTGCTCATTGCTCGCCTGCAAAGGAAGGCATACATCTCTTGAGAGGAAATGCAGTATTTCCACACAGAAAACTGCCAAACCAAGAGTACACCAAAACAAGTCCAGTCTAGTCCCAAAGGAGGAACTCCCCCAAAGCCTTGGCTGCCAGTAACGCTGGCAGGATAGCTTGTCTTCCCAGCACACATTTTTCCGTTCCCCAGGAGGGAAGCTGCTCTTTACCTTTGTGAAGCAGAAAAAGTGTCCACCAAGACAGGTATGACCACTGTGCACCACAACAGCATATAAGGAGTAGAGGAGGGGTTCTCCAGCTGTGTCAGACATGTATGGCCGAAGATCCAGATACTCAGGATACTCCACAACCTATGGAGACACCAAGATGGCTCAGAAATGATCCTGAGCTACCACATGAAACAGCTTTCAGCATGTCATGGTTTGGGTAGGAGGAGGGAGGAAACTGTTCTCTGCCAAAGCAGCTTTGCCAGAGCAGACTCCAGGCTGGGACATTCCCATGGGAATTCTCCTCTCCCCAGAAGGGAACATGAAAAGCCCAACATGAGCAGCTTGTGACAAAGCATCCCCTGCTTTGGGGAATCTTCTGCTCCAAAGAGGAAGTTGCACTCCAGTTGCATACACACCTGGCAGATCTTCTTGCTGCTCTGATCATCAGCCCTTCCCAGACACACTGTGAGGACTCTGGGTGCATGATGGACTGTGACCCTCTTGGAGGCAGCAACCTTCTTCTTACACCTTGAACCCAAGCACAGAGTTGAGTGCTGAAGTGCACCTGATCTTGCCTCAAGAGGGCCAGACCACCTTTCCTGTCTCACACCCTGGCACTAACTTTTAGGCTATTCCATATTTTAGAAAGCTGCATTGCATTATTGTGCATTAAACCTCCCTGAGAAACTGATTCTGCTTGATTTCACACAGCCCCTCATGCAGAATTTGGTGTTAATATATCGTAAGAAATTGTCTTACTTGCTACATCTGAAGCCCTTTTTCCCATCCATCTGCTTGGGTGTCACAAAGTTGTCCAGAGCTGTGGTGAGGGATGAAGCTGCCTGGAGGAGTGAGGAAGGAGCTGCTAAGCTGTGGGAAATGCCCTTGCCCAAACATTTCCCAGGAGCTGACAGGAAGACCCAGGCAGCTGACGCTAAGGAGACCCACCATGACACCACAAGAAGAGTTTGAAGGGAGACAGAAAGAGGGTGTCATACTGAACATTTCCCTTGTATTTCAGGGGTTCCTGGGGCCATCCAGAGCTCCCTCTCGGTGCCACTGCTCAGTTCAGCTACTGATGGCGTGCAGGGGCACCAGCAGTGAAAACTGATCCAACCCATCAGCCTGGGAGCCAGACAGGTGTGGAGGGAGAACAGAGGAAAGGGGGAGGAGAGTACATCAGGGGTGCAAAGGGATAATGCTACTTGTTCATCTTAAACCCAGCAGTACAGAGAGACCAGTGCCATGGCCTCTGCAGAAGGACACTGTCCATTCCACTTCCCACTCACCACCAAGATCCCTTGTGCTCACAAAAGAGGTTTTTAAGACAAATGTTTTGGTTCTGGAAAGCCACAGGGGCCTTGGGACTTCTTGAAGCCCAGTGGCAAACCTCTTACTTTGATTTTCAAAAGGACGTCCAGGAAGGCCTTGTAGAAATCAGAAACTGTTTTGCAGCTCAGGCATGTGACTGGAAGGAAAATCAAAATGCTGAGTGAAGTTAATTGATGATGTTGGTTTATGCTCATGGGTGCTCCTTCACCAGTCAGCACAGGACCAGCTGCATGTCACAGGCAGACAGAACAGTACAGGAAATGCCAGGAAGAGCAGTAGTTGTGGAAACGTACCTCTGGATCTCAGAATGCCCCCAAATATTTGATGGATGATGGTAGATTCATTGTAGTCTGAGCTGGAAATAAATGGCAAGGCAGAGAGTTACCTCTTCCAGAGTTTAGCTTAGAAAGGCCTGGGCACAGGTTTTCCTTGATGGGAGTGCTTCAATGAGTGCAACAGATTCGGTAACATTGAAAAGGGAATTTGCTTGTGCTTACTTGCTGCTTCCATTTAGACAAGCTCTCTGCATGGCATTGACAGTACAGCGTAAGAACTCGTAGGCATCTCCTGGTATGTCAGGCTTAAATTGTCCTATGACTAAGAAAGATGTTAGTCGTTCTCCCCTCGAAGAAGGACAGAAAACCTGCCAAAGCAGCTGCAATTGCTTACATTTGAGGTCCCTGATGACAGCCCTAGGCCGGATGGCAGTGGCTGAGGAATACAGGACCTTCCGAACATGATCCTCCATGATGCACATCATGCAGAAACCGTGCTGATGACCTGAGGAAGGAGGGAAGCTTCTTAGGTTAGCAAAATGATCCCCAGGTGGAAAACCTAATGGAGGTCTTGAAGTTGTAAAGATTCTCTATTCCTCTTCTCCCAAGATGCCAATGTCCTGACCAGCCCGGGACATTTTAGTGCATAGAAAATGTTCTTCATGGGGAGGCTAAACTGGCACAAGTTTTCTGTGCAATAAGCCAAGAGGGTTTAGCATGAAGGCACAGAGACCCAGGGCTAGGAAGAGGTGCCTTTCTGAAGATGAATGCATGTTGGTAGGACAAGTGGCTTTTAGTTTGAGTGTTTGAGGAACATAAGCTCATGGGGCTAACAAAGAAGGGCTGCTATTTTCCTAAATCCAGTTGCAGGTTCTGGGAATCCTTGAGGTGTGCCCAAGGCATTTAAAAAGAGATATTCCTGCAAGTACTCACAGAACCGGCTGTGCTGACGAGAGAGCAGGTAGTTAGCCAGAGGGGGTGTGTATGTCAGGCATTGCAGGACGACGTTGAGGTAGCAGGTACTACCAAGGTTGTAAAGTCCTGCTCCAGGTCTCCGTTTTTGCTGCCAGTCCATGCAAATCTTCTCCGGGGGAAAAAGGATCCTTTGTGGTGGAGTCATCCCCTTGCCAATGACTGCAGGCAAACAACATTTGGAAAGAGATGAGACAATAGGTGACAAGTGCACTTTTCCCTGGGTAATGGCCAGGTTGGACCCACTTCCTGTTTCATATCTTTACTGATGATCCGAGTGAGGTGATGGAGTGTATCCTCAGTAAATTCACAGACAACACCAAATTTGGTGTGAGTGTCAATGTGCTGGAGGGTAGAAAGGCTCTGAGAGGGATCAGGACAGGCTGGATCAATGGAACGAGACCAACAGTATGAGGTTTAAAAAGACCAAGTGCCAAGTCCTACACTTCAGTCACAATGTGACCCCATGTGGCGCTCCAGGCTAGGGGCACAGTGGTTGGAAAGTGGCCCAGGCAAGAAGGACCTGGGGATACTGGTCAACAGTGGCTGAACATGAGCCAGCAGTGTGCCCAGGTGGCCAAGAAGGCCAACGGCATCCTGGCTTGTATCAGGAATAGCGTGGCCAGCAGGACTAGAGAAGTGATTGTCCCTCTGTACTTGGCACTGGTGAGGCCACACCTCAAGTGCTGTGTCCAGTTTGTGGCTCCTCAGTTCAGGAAAGACATTGATGTGTTGGAGCATGTCCGGAGAAGGGCAGTGAAGCTGGGGAAGGGTCTAGAGGGTAAATCCTATGAGGAGCAGCTAAGGGAACTGGGATATTTTATCCTAAAGAAAAGGAGGCTCAGGGATGACTTTATCACTTTCCATGGCTACCTGAAAGGAGGTTGTAGCCAGGTGGGGGTTGGCCTTTTTCCCAGGCAACTGCCAATAGAACAAGAGGATCCAGGTTGGACATCAGGGGGAATTTCTTCACAGAAAGAGTGATTAGATATTGGAATGGGCTGCCCAGGGAGGTGATGGAGTCACCATCCCTAAGGTGTTTAAGAAAAGACTGGATGCGGTGCTTAGTGCCATGGTCTAGTTGACATGGTGGTGTTTGGTCAAAGGTTGGACTTGACGACCTTAGAGGTCTTTTCCAACCTAATTGACTCTGGGATTCTGTATGTCAATATTGTTGCTTGAAAGCATATTTAAATGCTGAGTTCACTATGGGACACCAAGGACAACAGATCTAACCACCAACCCAGAAACATCAGGGGAGGCCTAACACCCTGTTGACATCTACTGATAGGAAAACAGTTCTGGAAAACAGTCTGTTCCCCTGCTTAATCTGCCAAAAGTCCAACAAATCCACACTGCTTTCTGGGCCTCAGGCTACCTTCCTTTCCCTCTAGAGCCTTGGATTATCAGATCTTCCCTTTTCCTGACTGTAATGTGATGAAAACAAGCAACACCTGGGTCAGCCTGGCTGCTCTCAGGAAACGCCCCAGAATTCACTCCAGGCTGTCAGTGCAACAACACTTGGGGATGGAGCAGTAGCCATGTCCTTCAGGCATTCACAAAGTCCAAGCTGGCTGGTGAAAACGTTACTCAAAGAAGTCATTCCCTGTTGTAGCCATTGTTCCTCTCAGGTACAGGGTTAAAGCTTTGGATAACAAAGACTATCAGGACCTCCTCTGGAATGATCACCTGTTGGGAAAGGAAATACTTGTAGCTCAACAAAAGGATTTTAAAACCCCTAAACATGACCCAAAAGGCACCTTCAGCTGTCAAAAACGTTTTGTTTGTTCTTGTAGCTGCTGCCAAGGACAAAGAATACTTGGAAAAGGGCAGGCATGCAAGTAGCAAGGGAAGGAGCCAAGTTATCCCATGGCCTGCTCAGTCCAAAAGCGCTTTTGCTGGCCCACTCCTCAGGATC
This sequence comes from Dasyornis broadbenti, assembly GCA_013397935.1. Classification (NCBI taxonomy): domain Eukaryota; kingdom Metazoa; phylum Chordata; class Aves; order Passeriformes; family Dasyornithidae; genus Dasyornis; species Dasyornis broadbenti. Next base: position 9,878 of record VZRN01006007.1, read on the forward strand.
CCAGGCGTTGGACATATGAGATCACAATTGCCAGTCACAGGTTCCACATCTCTGCCGCTTCTGTGACACAAGGCAGAACACATTGTTGGCGCTGTGGCCACCACATCCTGGCACCTCTTGCAGCTGGAAGTCACTGGACCTCCGAGATGCTGCTGGAAGGGCTGTTCATGTGCCCTGAGCTGCAGCAGCCAGAGGAGTCAAAGGCTGCTAAGGGCTGTAATTGAGCCTGGGCACAGCTCTGGCTGGAACCCTTGGGGTGCTGGGAGTTTCTGTCCCATTCGTCCCAGGAACTGGACTGTGCCCATGACAGTCATGTAGCAAAATACTTGGGGTCTTCCGGTCCATTTTCAAGGAATTTTCTTTGCCCTCAGTGTAAGTCTCGGGCTGACCCTGAACTGGCACTACCTAAGAGACACCTCCACCTGCACATTAGATATCTACCAGGCTCCCATTCAGTTGCTCTTTCTCCCTGGAGCTTCCAAATGCGATCATGGATGGCTTTTTAGCACTAGGATGCTTTGGAATCCACCTCTCAGGAGAGCATGTTAGGGTCCAAAGCTTCCTTTTAGGGTGCAAACTCCTCACTGAGAGCTCAAAGCCTCATATTCTTCATGTCTGAAGCCTCCTTTTGAAGGTGTAAAAACTGATTTCTAGGGTATAAAGTCCCATTTCTAAGGCAAAAAGACTAATTTGTAAGGTCCAAGCAAGTCTGTTAGTACCCTTAGTCTTTTTTTAGGACCAGCAGTTCCATTTTTAAAATCCAAAACCTCCTTGTTTGAATCCAAGCCATCCTTGTTTGTGCACACTCATTTTTATAAGCAATGTTCTTTTTCTAAGTCTTGTACACAGTGGCAGACGGGTAACAAAACACATGTTCCTGTGTCAAACCAAAACCACCTGGGTCAGTCTGGCTGCTCTCAGGAAATGCCTGCTACCCAGTGTTCTCAGCACTGGTTCCTCTTTGCCCCAAGAAATAAATCTTTGGTCCTGACCAAGAGGGCTTTGGGCACCCCAACAGAAGCTTCAAGCAGTAAAGATGGCTTTGGACTCTCCAAAGGAGGACTAGGGTCTTAAGCCAAGCACTGAATTCTAAACATGGACCTTTGGAAGTGAAAAGGAGGTTTTGAACCCTGTAAGTTTTGGACTCTCAAAAGATGTTTTGGTAAGAAAAATGGATCTTTGGGGGCTTAAAAGAAGGCATTGAGCCTGCCAAATTGGAGACTGAATCATAAAGAGGAGGGTTTGGTCCCTCATAAAGGAGGTTTGGAGGCTGAAAAAAGAATTTTCTTCTCAACTTGCAATGAAATAATGATGAATGGAGAGATGTCCATTTATGTGACAACACTGTTGTAAGTTAACTCCTGTGGAGCAGAGATGGAACTGTTCTGGAGGAGTCTGTGATACAAGGAAATGCACCCCTTTGGGCATTGCCTCAGTGTGGCCTCAATTCTGTAAAATTTGAGGCATGTTTGACTGAAAAGAAATGCTTCAAAAAGAGTCAATGAAATTAGCAACAGAAAATTTGTGCTGGGTTTCTTGATATTTCAGTAGTCCTGGTACCTTGTGTTGAGTGTGAGCTCTGACAGCAGAGTGTGAAAGGCCTGCAATGCCAACTGCCAGGCTGACCATCAGCTGGGCTAGGAGAGCGGAAGGAATGACCTCTCCAGGGGCACATGGCAGTGGGATTGGGATGGGCTGATGAGCAAAATGGGGTTTAATTGCTCATTTTTCTTCCCCGGCCTTTCTTCCCATACCTGTGTCCCCATCCCACTTCTGGCCCCTGCAGTGCTCACAGAAAGAAGGGCAAAGCTGAAGGGGGGCTGGCAGAGCTCTGAATTAAAGGACGGGTTCTGCCTTTATTTCATTCCAAAGTTTACAGCCGTAGGCTTCTATAAAAAATCCCTGTCTCCACCCCCACGATCCTAAGGGCTTTAACAGAGCCCAGGGAGGGACCTACTCCCTGCCCAAGGGGGCTGACAGCAGACATGAAGGGCAGGGGAAGCCTGTTTGCTCTGCGCCCACAGCACCAGGCCAGCCCTTGGCGGGACTGGGGGCTTCAGTGGCTCTGGGAAAGGTTTAAATGCCCAGCGCTCCTCGTGTGCCTGCCTTGCAGGGGAAGCGCATTGGAGAGCAAAGGACAGCTGGATTGCCTGAAGTGGTGTGTCCAAAAAGGGATTTTCCTGCCAGGATGCCTGGGGATTTGGGTGAGACAAGCTGAGGGCTGGGCTGGGCTGTGGAGATCTCCCTTGCTCCAGGGCAGAGGCTCAGCAGAACGAGGCAGTGCTGGAGCAAAACAAGGAGGAGAAAGGGGTTTTTTTTTCAATTTTAAATTATTGGGTTTTTTTAAATTTGTCAACAACCTTTGCATGAAAAAAAGTAAAACTGCACAAGTATCTCTGTAGTTCTTTAGAATCATCCTCAAACCAGCAAAATGGAACAAAAGCAACAAGTAAAAAGAAACATCATCAATGTAAACGTCTACACTGATCCCCCTTCACTTTTCTTCCCCTTCCATTTTCCCCCCTTACCTTTTCCCTCCTTCCCTTCCCCCCTACTTCCCTTTTGCTCCCCCCATTCCCTTTTCTCCCTCCCTTTTTTTTTCTGCCTTTCCTTTCCTGTATTCACGACTGCAGAATATCCCAAATCTACCGGGGGTCACCCCAGATGTGTTGAGATGGGCTCAAATCCTTCAAATCAATGGCATCAAAGACTACAAATGAATCTGGGGACAGGAATCAGGGCAGGATTTATTCAAAACACCCCAGCAGGCTCAAAACGTCTGAATATTTATTGCTATTAATCAATTAAACAATATTGTACTACTTTATATGTATGAATATGGATGTAACGGTGGTAACTAACAAGCTGCATTAAGACGGTTTCTCCAAGGATGCTTCCCTGCGGATTCCAATGTGTTTCCCAAGTGCTCCAGTGACCAAGTTTTACTTCAACAGGGTGTGAAGTGCCATGGAAGGCCAGTTGTGGCAATAAATCCAGGATTTTGGCATCATTCCCATGACCCCTTTGCTGAATCTCATTGTTTCCTCATCTCACAATCAAACACTCCAAAATATCCCCCTTGGACAGGGCTCTAGGGTGGAAATCATCCTATGAATGCAGTTTGGCCATGGAAATCAGTTGGAAGGGCTAAATTTGACATTTTTATCATTTTTTTCAAGTGATTTTATATGCCCAAGCATCTCTCAGCTCACAGGTGTTCAGCTTCATGGCACTCCTCATAGAACAACATGAGGATTAAAGTGTTTCAGAAACATAAAGTTGTGGCGGTGCGTCAGGCAG
>VZRN01006009.1:10860-24218 GCA_013397935.1 Dasyornis broadbenti
AAATAGCCCAGAGCTGGGGGGTGGGGGGCTCAGGGGGTCTCGAAGACCACGCGGAAGCCGGGCTGGGGAGGCACCACGGCGCCGTTCTGCCCCTGCGCCGCCTGCACGCCGTAGCCGGGGCCCATCCACGGCGCTGACGATTGGCTCTGCCTGTTTGGGGTGGAGAGAAAAAAAAAAAAAAATCCTTNAGGAATTCCTAAATAATCCCTGCGGCTCGGCAGGAAGGGGTTGGGTGAGGGATTGGGGTTGCTGAGGGGTTGGCGGGTGTCACCGACGCAGATTTGGGGTGACAAAACCTTCAGCCCTGCCACTCGCTCCTCATCCTCCTGGAGCTCCCAGCACCACCAAACCCTTTCCCAGGACTTTTTGGGGCACCCCCAGGCAGGGTGTGAGGGGCCACACGGAGCTGGGACTTCCATACCCGGGCTCTGTGTCCTCTGGCTTCCCAGAGGGATGAAAAATTGGGATCCGAAGGGTTCTGGACTCACCCGAATCCCTGCTGGTTCCAGGCCTGGCCGTAGACGCCGTAGGTGGGCACCTGCCAGCCGTTGGGCACGTACTGGCCCAGCTGGGCACCGCCGTACCACTGTCCCCACTGCCCGTAGGGTGGCGGGTAGCTCAGCTGGCTCTGGGGACACGTGGAGGGTCAGGGGATTAATTAGAGAATTAATTAGGGAATTCTCACCTCCTGCTATGGGGGGAATAATCCCTGATACCTCCCTACTCGGTCTGGGTGCTGCAATTTGGTTGTGGATGCTTCCAGGCGTGCGCAGCTCTGGGAATTCCAGCCCAGGCAGGAATTCCTTCCCAAGATCCCATCAAATCCCACTCCCTGACGCCATTCCTTGTGTCCTGTCCCTCCATCCTTGTCCCCAGTCCCTCTCCAGCTCTCCTGGAGCCCCTTTAGGCTCTGGAAGAGGCTCTGGGGTCATCCCAAAGCTTCTCTTGTCCCCCAGCAGAGCTGCTCCACCCCAGCTCGGTGTCTCCTCCCTGTCCCGAGGACCCCACAGCTGGGTGGTTTTGTGGGATTGTTTGGGTTGGAAAAGCCCTTTAGGATCCTTTTAAGGTCACCGAGTCCAATGGTTCCCCTCAGCGGTGCCAAGGCCATCACTGACCCATATCCCCAAGGGCCACATCCACTGTTAAACCCTCCCAGGGATGAGGGACAGGGCTGGAAAACCCTTTGGATGCAGGAATTTTCCCGCAATCCCACCCAAACCTCCCCTGGCACAGCCTGAGGCCGTTCCCTCTCCTCCTGTCCCATTCCCTGGGATCAGACCCCAAGTCCCTCCCTGTGCAGAGCCAGGACTCCCCTGATCCCCCTTCTCCCCCCAGCTCATTCCCATTTTCCAGGCAATTAACAGAGCGATTAACGAGCAGGACCACCCCGTTCCCAGGGATCCCTGACCTGCTGGATCCACAGGCTGAGCCCCCCCCCCAGTTCATTCCCATCTCCCAGCCAATTAACAGCGTGATTAACGAGCAGGACCACCCCGTTCCCAGGGATCCCTGACCTGCTGGATCCACAGGCTGAGCCCCCCCCCCAGTTCATTCCCATCTCCCAGCCAATTAACAGCGTGATTAACGAGCAGGACCACCCCGTTCCCAGGGACCCCTGACCTGCTGGACAGGGCTGACCATGTCAGGGGTCTCCTTGCCCCAGTAGCACTTGACCACGTGGCCCTCGATGGTGGTGCCATTGACGGAGACGATGGCGTGGGCTGCGCTCTCGTGGGAATTGAACCTGGAAATCGGGATGGGAAATCAGGATATTGGGAATGACTCCCTCAGAGGGGAAAGCTGGGAGCAACCCCACCAGCCCAGACAGGATTTGGGTCTGTCAGGACCAGCCTGGCCACAAAAAAATGTCCCCGAGTCCCCGGGGCGGGTGGCAGGACGCGAGGCCAAGGTCGCTTTTCCTGACTCCATGCTGTGATTCTCCCTAAATAAATTGGGAAATTCAGCAAGGAGAGCGGACAATTTATGGTTTTTATTATCTGGGGTCTTTCCAACAGAGGGATGAGGTTGGTTTTGATGAAGACCCGAGCTCTGTTGCCTCAGTAACTCCTCAGACCGAGACCCCGTATGACCAAGGGCCCTGCTCCAAGCGGTTCCCGGGGTTTCTCCCGGTCGTTGCAGCCACAGACCAGAGGAAGGAGAAGCCCTCTTGATGCCTGATGATTTCAGCTTCAATATTTTCCATGGATCTGTAATCCTGGGATTCTCTGGTGTGTAACTCTGGGTGCTGAGCTGCTGTTCTCTCATTTTCAGACAAAACAATTCCTCCCTAAGCTCAAAACCCAAGGACACCTCAGTGCCTCAGGCCCCACGATCTGTAACCTGCAGTGAACTGGGGGAGCAAACTCGGGAGTAATTAATTAACTTCATTACCTGAAGCTGTAATTGGAGGATTAAACCTCGATGTGCAAATGGACAGAACTTAGAAAGTGTGAAAAACTTGTGACCTAATAAAAAACTTATAAAGTGTGAAAAACTTGTGACCTTATAAAAAATTACAAAGTATGAAAAACTCGTGACCTGCTGTCCATTTTGGGTGTAGCCCCTGCCCTAAATGCACCTAAAGGCCCTTCAATAAATTTATCTGCTTTTTCTTCTCTGAACTTTGTCCAGCCTCTGTTTTAGGCTTAAGCCCCTTTAGGCATCACTCTGATCTGGGACACTGCCACCCTTGCAAAGCCCCAATCCCTGAAATCCCTGAATCCCAGCCCCACCTGACGAAGGAGTAGCCTTTATCCGGGAACACTCGGATCTCCATGATCTGCCCGAAGGGGGAGAAGGTCTGGCGCATCAGCTGCTCTGGAGCAGGAAGGACAGAGAGCAGCGTGAGGCACGGGAGGGGACGTGGGGACAGCAGGGACAGGAGGACACGGGGACAGGAGGACACGGGGACAGCGGGGACATGGGGACAGGAGGACACGGGGACAGTGGGGGCCACACGTACCTGAGAGGCCCGAGGTGACCCCCCCGCAGTACACGGTGCAGTTGCTGGGGCTGGACTGAGTGACCACCTCGTCGTAGGACAACTGTTTGGTGTTCGCTGCCAAGAGATGGGATTTGGGATTTTCAAGGGATGGGAATTGTGGAGGAATTGTCGTCCTGGCTGGCACGGGATGTTGGGGACAACATGGAAACCCACTGAGGTCATGGGGAATTTCTGTGGGGACACCTCAGGGCTCCTTCCCGGGCCTGAAGGGGCTCCAGGAGAGCTGGGGAGGGACAGGGAACAAGGGATGGAGGGGCAGGACACAGGGAATGGCTTCCCACTGAGAATGGAGGGATTGAAATGGGATTTTGGGAAGAAATGAGGGTGGGAAGGAGCTGGGATGGAACTCCCAGAGAAGCTGGGGCTGCCCCTGGATCCCTGGGAGCGTCCAAGGCCAGGATGGAGCAGCCTGGGATAGGGGAGGTGTCCCTGCCCATGGCGGGGGTGGCACTGGATGGGATGGGATCCACGGGATGGGATGGGGTCAGATGGGATGGGATGGGATGGGATGGGAACAGGGACAGGGACGGGCTCTGAGGTCCCTCCAAGCCCCAGGACCCCACGGTCCCCGCCCCAGGAGCCGGCACAGCCACAGGGTGGGCACCTACTCTCGTAGGTGCTCTTGGGAGCCGGAGGTTTCCTCGTGGCCCAGTTGGTCCGGATCTGCCGCCCCCCGAGCCACTGCCCCCCCATCTGCTGGATGGCGTTCTCGGCGTCCTGGGGAGGGAACAGGAGACAGAAAAACCCCACTGCTGGCACCCCTTCCTTTGGGACAGAGCCACGGCGGTGACACCACCGGGATCCTGACTGACCCTGGGAGTGTCCAAGGCCAGGATGGACAGGGCTTGGAGCAGCCTGGGACGGTGGGAGGTGTCCCTGGCCACGGAATGGGGTGGGGTGGGATGGGATTTAAGGTCCCTCCCAGCCCAAACCATTGTGGGATTCCATGTGATGGTGTAGATGGGATTTTGGGAAGAAATTCCCACCTGTGAGGGTGGGGAGGGGCTGGGATGGAATTCCCAGAGGAGCTGGGGCTGCCCCTGGATCCCTGGGAGTGCCCAAGGCCAGGCTGGAGCACCCTGGGATAGGGAAGGTGTCCCTGGCCATGGCTGGGGTGGGATGGGATTTAAGGTCCCTCCTAGCCCAAACCATTGTGAGATTTTGTGATTTTTATGGATTTATAGAGAGGAGCTTTGCTCTGTTAGAGTCAGGGAAATCCAAGTGAAAATTGTCTGGGAGAGCGTGAGACTGTGACACAGCTCAGTGTTTTTTGGAGAAGGAAATGACGGGATCTCTCCCACTTTTTCAGGAAGGAAACAAAGGGCTCGTATCCATTTACTGGAGAAGGAAATGAAGAGATTTTACCCTTTTGCAGAGGGAGGAAAGAGGGTTTTACCCATTCACTGAAGAGGGAAATGAAGGGATCTCTCCCATTTTTTGAGGCAGGGAACAGAGGGCTCTTACCCATTTATTGAAGAAGGAGACGAAGCCGTAGCCCTTGGACTTGCCTGTGGCCATGTCCTTGACCACCCGTGCGTCCCTAAAAAGCACAGAGCAGGGNGCCTGTTAACTGAACTCTTTAATTCTCGGGGTCAATTCGTTGCCCCCTTTCTGGGCTGTGGGCAGCTGTCAATTTGGAGAGGTCGGTGTTTCAGGAAATGATTGAAGGAAAGAAAACGGATTTCAGGTCTTAAAGCCCCACGTGAGCCATCGGTGGCACAACGGCAATGGAACAGGAGTGATGGGAACCGCTGCTGATCCAGCCACATCTGGCCAGAGGATGAACCCCTGGAGCCCCATCTCTGCACTCCCTGGTGCCCCTCAGCGGCCCTCAGGCATCGGGGATGTCTGAAGCAAAAATCACGTTTATAGGATTTTTTTTTTTTTTNTCCCTTCCATCCAGCCACATCTGGCCAGAGGATGAACCCCTGGAGCCTTGTCCCTTCCATCCAGCCACATCTGGCCAGAGGATGAACCCCTGGAGCCTTGTCCCTCCCACCCAGCCACATCTGGCCAGAGGATGAACCCCTGGAGCCTTGTCCCTTCCATCCAGCCACATCTGGCCAGAGGATGAACCCCTGGAGCCTTGTCCCTTCCATCCAGCCACATCTGGCCAGAGGATGAACCCCTGGAGCCCCATCTCTGCACTCCCTGGTGCCCCTCAGCGGCCCTCAGGCATCGGGGATGTCTGAAGCAAAAATCACGTTTATAGGATTTTTTTTTTTTTTTTAAACCTTCTACTAAGATCAAATCGAGCTGGCGTGAAAAGAGAATTAAACTGGAACTCCTGAGGGGGAAAAAAACCAAAACCCCGAAATGACAAAAACCCCAAACTTACTTCAATTAAATGCTTCTCTACCCAACACTCCAAAGCAATTTATGTTCTCGCAAACACAGAAACTCCAATGGCCAGGGGAAGGAAAGGAACTACGAGGAAAATTCATGGTTTATGTTTGGAGGGTGGAATGGAGGGGCTGCTCCTCACTCTGAGAGGGACAGGGACACCCGGTGCCGTCCCTGCCCTGCTGGGACCAGCTCAGCTCCCTGAGCCGAAGGGTTTGGACAGATGCCCCAAAAAAGGCTCATTTTGTGGGAAATGGGGATTAATTCCAGCAAAAATGGGGACTCATTCCAGTAAAAATGGGGATTAATTCCAGCAAAAATGGGGATTCATTCCAGCTACGGGAGGCTGGTGACCCAAAGGGTTTGGAGAGATCTGTGGGGCCTCAGGTCAAGGGGATGCTGCTCCCAAAAAGGCTCATTTTGTGGGAAATGGGGATTAATTCCAGGAAAAAGCGGGATTCATTCCAGCTACGGGTGCCTGGCACCGAAAATCCAGAGTGCCAAGGGAGCGGGGCCAGGGAAATGCACACCCCTGGGCTAAAAACTTGGATTTTCCAGCTTTGCCAAACGAGGCAAAGCTTCCTGGAAAAGCTGGGAATGGCGGTGATTGATGGGTGAGCGCCAGGAGGATGGGGACAGGCTCTCAGCAGGGGTGCCCTGTGACTGAACATGGGAAGCTCCACCTGAATGTGAGGAAAATAAGGAAAATACGAAGGAAAATAAAGAATGAGGCGGGATAAAGGATGTGGCTGTGTGAGCAGGGCTGTGCGGCCCCGCACCGCAGCTGATCTGCCCCCAAAAAAAAAAGGACTCACGAGATCCTTCCGAAGGGAGCGAAGGCTGCTTTGATGTCCTCAGTTGTGATTTCAGGGCTGAGGTCTCCGACAAAGACGTGGAAATGGTCTTTTAGGGGGAAAGAAAAAGGAAGGTTTAGTGGGTGGAGTGGTTCTCTGAGCAGAGCAGAGTGGAAAAAAAAAAAAAAAATTCTCCTGAAAAATCTCTTTGTTTAAAGTCCAGCTGTTAGTCAAAACACATTATTAAAAAGTATAAAAAGTGTTATTAAACACCACCAAAAAAAAAAAAANGAAAAAAAATGTTTATAAAAACCCAAAAAAAAAAAAAAAAAAAAAAAAAAAAATTGAATGCTACAGGAAGAGCAGAGTTTGGTGTGGAACAGAATTCCTGAAGGATACACATTTATATTTTGAATTTTACAAGCTGCTTTTTAAGACCTGCCAGCATTTGCTGCACAAATCTGAGAATATTTGCACTTTACGGGTCCAGTCTCCAGGAAAATCTCCCTCTCTCTCTCTCTCCCTGTGCCAGGGATGCGGAATCCTGGAATGGTTTGGGTGGGAAGGGACAATAAAGTGCCACCCCAGGGCCACCTTCCACCACCCCAGAGTGCTCCAAGCTGCCCTTGGAGACTCCCGGGGATCCAGGGGCAGGGAAGGTGTCGGGATGGAAAGAGGGATTCCCTTCCTGATGGAAAACAGGCACCAGGGAGAAACAAAATTCCTGAACCCAAGGAGTTTTCCATCCCAATCCTACAAATCAACCCAGACTGAGCTGTGCCACGGCAGGCACTGAACTCTCCACTCTGCTTGGACCCACCAGGCCACGGAAATTCCAAGAATTCCTCCACAGGCTTGTTGGGAGTGATGGAATCTGTTTTGGAAGGAGCCTGGGTGCTCCCAAGGAGGATCAGCCCTGCAGGGAGATGCTCAGTTTGCCCCAAAAGCACAGAATGAGGGGTTTGGGGTTTAATTCACAACTGCCCTCGTACCAAAAAGTCACAGATTCGCACCAAACCAAAGCTCTGGACACCAGATCCCTTCCTGATGCTACAGAGAAACGAAAGGGCAGTCCTTCCATAAAAAATAAATGTAAAACATAAAAAAAAAAAACCAAAAAAAACCCCCAAACTGAGCTTCAGTGAACCCCCTGGAGATCCACCACGTGACGAAGAAGACACAATCACCATGTGAGCGCTGTGTGAACCTGAGGGGCAAAGATCAGATCTGCTCTGAAGTTTAATTAACACCGAGACAATAAATCATTAGGATTCCAATCAAAACCATTCCCACGGAGCTGTGCGCGCCGCGTTTCTGTCTGAGAACCTGCACAGCTCGGGGCACAGGTGACACTTACTGCTGGTGTCTTTCTTCTGGCTGCTGGGGGTGGTGGCCCAGTTCACTTTGACCTCCTGAAAAATGGAATCAAACGTCAAGATTTGGCAAATCCCCCAAAAAGCTCAGGCATCGCCAGCGCTCGGTTCTGACCCTACAGGGCACCCCATGGGGTGAAAGCTCGAGTTGAGGATGTTTTAAATTAACGGGGGGGCTGGAGTCTCCCTACTCTTGGGGGTGAGAAGGCTCCGAGGAGAGCTCAGAGCCACTTCCGGAGCCTGAGGAGAGGGAATTGGGATGAGGGATGGAGGGACAGGACACAGGGAATGATGGGCGAGTGTCAGGAGGATGGGGACAGGCTCTCAGCAGCGGTGCCCCGTGACTGAACATGGGAAGTTCCACCTGAACGTGAGGAAAATAAGGAAAATATGAAGGAAAATACGAGGGAAAATTGTCCTTGGAGGCCTGGAAGAGGCTGTGGTTTCTCCTGCTCTGCAGACACCAAAGCCCTGCCTGGACATCCATCCCCCTGTGTGAACTGCCCCGGCACGGGATCATCTCCAGAGCTGCCTTCCAACCCCAATCACGCTAGAATTCCGGGATTTTTCTCCCAGTTCCTCATCCCCACCTCCCTCTGAGTTCCTCCCAACGCTCTGAGCTTCTCCCAACTCTGAGCTTCTCCTCTCAACACTCTGAGCTTCTCCTCCCAATGATCTGAGCTTCTCCTCCCAACGCTCTGAGCTTCTCCCAACTCTGAGCTTCTCCTCTCAACACTCTGAGCTTCTCCTCCCAATGATCTGAGCTTCTCCTCCCAACGCTCTGAGCTTCTCCCAACACTCTGAGCTTCTTCTCCCAACACTTTGAGCTTCCCCCAATGCTCTGAGCTTCTCCCAACACTCTGAGCTTTTCCTCCCCACACTCCAAACTCCTCCCAGCGCTCTGAGCTTCTCCTCCCAATGCTCTGAGCTTCTCCCCACACTCCGAACTCCTCCTCTCAGCCATGTCCTGCCAAGATCTCCTCCCAAACAAAGTGCCTGACACTTTCAGAGCGTGCACTCCATTCCCAGCGGGATTTCCCCCTGGAATTCCCGCAGCTCCCCGGGCACACCCTGCTGTGCAGCCCAAACTCACCCCGGAGCCATGGCAGCTTACCTTACCCATTATCTTCCTGCCGTTCATGGCAGCCAGGGCGGCGGCCGCGTGCCGGTGCTCGTAGAACTCCACGAAGCAGTAGGGATCATTCCCAGCTGTCTGAGACAGGAAACGAGCCAGGGATTACGGATACAAATCCTGAATTTGTCTGTTCTGCTCAGCCTCTGATTGCTGACACCCCAGCAGCCCCAAGCGGATTTTTTTAAACCCCCAAGTGTTTTTTTTTTTTTTAACTCTACAACGCTCCCAGATGTTGCAATTCCGCTTTAGAAAGATTGAACTTTCTAAAACGATGGCAAAGGATTTTTAAAATCTCATTTACGACCCCCAACATGATTTAATGAGTTCATTCCCCCTCGCCATGTCCACCCATCCTTGGATTTAACACCAGGCACGTGGCGGAAATGATGCCAGAAACACCTGAGTGCATCTCCAGGTTTATTTAAGGTGGTTGCGCCCCTTTTCCAGGGGAATTCCCAGACACAGCTCTGAGGAACACGGAAATCGGAGGATTCGGGCTCTTACATCCATGATCATCTTGCAGTTCTTGCAGGGTCCGATCTGGCTGAACAGCTGGAGGATCAGAGCCTCGGTCACGTCCCTGGAGAGGTTCCCCACGTACCTGAGGGTCAAACACAGGGATGGACACCGGCGTTGGACACAAGGCAAGCTGGAGAGGGGTTTGGGACAAGGCGTGGAGTGATAGGAAAAGGGGGAATGGCCAGAGGGCAGGGTTGGATGGGATATTGGGACGGAATGAGGGTGGTGAGGGGCTGGGATGGAATTCCCAGAGAAGCTGTGGCTGCCCCTGGATCCCTGGGAGTGTCCAAAGCCAGGCTGGACAGGGCTTGGAGCAGCCTGGGATGGTGGGAGGTGTCCCTGCCATGGCAGGGGTGGCACTGGATGGGCTTTAATGTCCCTCCCTACCCAAACCATTCCATAATTCCCTGATTCTATTAACTCGATCTTCCAAACCGATTTCCGAGCACAGAAACTCCAGTTCCCATATCCCTACACCATCACCTCTTCCCAAACACCACCTCCCAGCTGCCCCAGCGGCTCAGGCTGGTGTTTGCCCACGTTTTACCCAAAGTTCCTTCCAAAGGCCTCAGGTTTTGGGAGGCATCAGATCTGCCTGGAACAACTGAGGGCCAACGTGCTCGAGTGCACACGTTCCCAAATCGGGCAAGGATCAGCCTCCCCAAGCACAAACACATCCCAAATCCCCGCTCCCACCTGGGATTTCGGCTTCCTTGGCCACAAAGCCCATCTGTGGTTGTTGTTGCTGTTGTCGAGCCCGAGTCACGGGTTTTTTATAAAAAGCCCGGTGAGAAACCTCAGCCCTGCGAGGTGTGGCAGCAGCTTCCCGCAGAGGAACGTTCTGTGGGGAACCTCCGCCGCGGGGATCCCGGCCAAATCACCTGCAGTGCCCCCCGAGCTGCTGCCAGAGGGTGAAGGGGTTGGAAGGAACCAATTCCCAGCTCTGCTCACACTCCTGCTGCTGAAACAGGGATGAGCTCCGAGGTTTGGTTGTGCAGGGAATGTGGGAAGGAGACAGAGCCTGGTTTTGAGTCAGGGATGGGTCACTCAGGAGCTCTGTGGTCATTATTTGGGTAACTGCTGTAGGTAGGAGGCAGGGTTGTGTTTTAAAATCACCAGACACATCTTTACAGGTGTTGTCTCGCTCTGAGTGAGTGATTCCTGCACCTGGGAGAAGTTTCCTTAAAATGTTATAAAAGGAGGGATGAGAGCACTTCCTTAAGGCAATGAACACCAGGACATTCTCCCCGAGAGCACAACTGAGAGTGGGAATCACAGAGGTTGGAAAAGACCTCCGGGATCCTCCAGTCCAACCTTTGACCCATTCCCGTGTCAAGCAGGGCAGAACCAGCAAGGATTCTCTTAAACGCCCTCATTTTTTAAATATTATAATTATCTGGATGACAAATCAGTGGAGGCACCGGGGTGATGAGCCTCACGTGACCCTCTGGCTCCAGATTAATTAATTTGTGACTGGAAGTTTCTCAAACAGGGCGTCCTCACCCTGACCTCTGCACTAATGGGATTTCACCCTGATAAAACAGGCGTGTCCTGAAGTATTCCTGACCTCAGCACTGGGTTTAGCTGGAGAAAGTGGGGTTTAGGGAAGCGATTCCCAAAATCTCTGCACGCCCAGATCTTCCCAAAGGATGCACTGCGGGAATGAATGCAGGGAGAATGTGCGCGGGGTGGGTGGGGAACACCCGGAGCTGCAAATCCCCTCAATGCCATGAACCACCCCCAGGATTTTCCATGGAATTTCACTGCAGCTCCGCTTCCACATTCCGCGGAGCTGGCAGACGGGATCCAGCACACCCAGACCTTGTCCTGGGTCACTCACATGTGGAACAATGCCAGCACCCAGGTGACCCTGCCAGGCAGGAGGAGAGCTCCATCTTGGCTCTTCCCACACCTTTCCCACCCCTCTCTTTCCTGCTAATTGGACGGGAATCCAATTAACGAGCCGGCTGATGACTCTTTGCGGATGAAGGGCTACATTTACCCGAGTTTATCTGGAGAAGCCAAACCCAACCGCTGCCAACTGTGCGTGCTTCAGACAAATTAAATGAGGACACGTATCCCACGTGCATCCACAGGATTCCATGGAAAACACAATCAGGACTCTGTCGCTTCCAAGGCTGCCTCGTAACTGCTCTGCAGGGCCATCATCTGCTGTTGGGAAGCGGATTTCAAGGAAGGGAGAAGGAGCTGCCTCTCCAGGAATTCATTTCCACGAGGAAAAACAGCTCCCAATGGAACACAGGGCTCTGCAACCACCCGCACTGACACGGGTGAGGTGGAAAAGGCAAAAACAAGGGGTTATTTCCAGGAACGTCTGGAATCTGTTCCAGAGAAACAACTGGAATGTGCTGAAGGAAGGGAAGAACAGGGTGCAGAGGGCTTTGGGAGTCACACAACTGAGGGAGCCCCAAAAATCCACACCCAGCGGGGCACTTCTGGAGCAGAAATCCTACAGAAATCCCCGTGTGTGCATGGATTTAACAGCCACTAAAGATCACCTTTACCTGCATTTTCTGCTCGTTCTAAAGCCAACCTGTGGCTCCCAGCTGGTGACAATTCCCTGTGAGACCCGAGAAAGTCACTGGGAGGCACTCAGAGAAATCCCACCCTGTTTAAGGTCGGACTCGGGTGATCCTGGAGGTCTTTTCCAGCCTCAACGATTCCCTGTCTGTGCCACGAGCCGCACGTGCTCCAGGACAGGCCCTGCACAACCCTTGGGATGGGGGGGAAAACATCCTCCCAAACAAACACACACCAGCGGCTCCGTGTTTGCAGAGGCCAGGAATAGCTCCCAAAATGTGGGAAAACACCGGGACTGGGGAAGCAGAGAGTGTGGTCACTGCTGAGGACGGCTGGGGTGAGGCACGTCAGGGTCTTGTTTTCCTGTGGTCACTCCTCGGCCAAGTTGTTTCTCAACCCCTGGGGAGCGGCAGCACTGCAAGGGCACAACATTCCCTCACCTTGGAATGATTCCCTCTCCCTCCTGTCTCTCCTGCTGCGCTGGGGAACAAGGCTTATGGAGGTTGGATTGGGAATTGGAATCTGATTTCCCTGATCCAAACAAGGGAAAACTACTCCAGGTAACACCTGCCCGGGAAATGGAGGAAAACACAGCCCAGGAGTGCACAGGACCAGCACCTTTTGCTAAAATCCAAACTAAACCTGCCCTGACGTGGCTTCATAATCAATTCCTCGGGAAGCAACAGGTTCACAGAGTGCTTTGAACACTGGGACAAGCACTGGGTTCAATGGCACCTCCTGGTCATTCCCATGGAGCTGCTGAGCATGACAGTGGGGCTCCAGCTGCTCGCCAAGGCAGCCCCCCAGAGAGGGGGGCAAAATCCAGCCAGATGCTCACAAAAACCTACATGGATCATGCAAGATGATAGCATCGTCATCATGGAATGGTTTGGGGTGGGAGGCACTTTGATTATCCAGGTCTATCCCCTGCCACGGGCTGGGATGGATTGGGAAGGGGGACACACAGACCTTCCAGATCCTCTTTTCCCTCCAGATGTGAGTTGGGATGTACCAGGGAGGGGGGACACGTTCTACACCCCCCTTCCCTCGAGGTGTGAGCTGGGATGGACTGGGGAGAGGGGCACACACTTTCCAAACCCTCTTTCTCTCCAGGGGAAGGGTACACACACCTTCCAGACCACTTTTCCCTCCAGATGTGACCTGGGATGGATTGGGAAAGGGGACACACACCTTCCAGACCCCTTTTCCCTCCACATGTGAGTTGGGATGTACTGGGGAGAGGACACACAGCTTCCAGACCCCTGTCCCTCCAAATGTGAGCTGGAGGCCCAGGGAAACGCCCGGAGCGTAGGGCAGGCCGGCGGTGCCCAGCACTGGGAACGGGGAAAGGGCAGGAATACCGCGGGAGCCGAGCTCCCCTCGCTGCCGGAGGGGGCCGGCTACCCCTCAGCCCCGGGCGGGGATCGCTCCCTCAGCACTGCGGGCAGCTGAGGGTCCGCGGCGGAGCCCTGAGGGGCCCCGTCCGTGAGGCGACCCCGGGCCGCCCCTCCCCGCGGAGCCGGGAACAATAGGCGGTCTCGCCCCCTCCCCACTCACAGGGTCTTGGGCATTTCATCCTCCATGGCGCCGCCGCCGCCCGCCCCGGCTCTTCCCCGCCCGCCGGGGCGGCCCCGTGAGCCCTGGGCAGC